>APFE030943465.1:64130-124648 GCA_000404065.3 Pinus taeda | reverse complement strand
TACAACCCCATCACCCATATGTGGGTCATTCGGTCAAGCAACTAATCTGTGCCTGCAACCATTAACATATCATCAGAATATAGTTAAACATATATGGCAGATTTCAAGATTGACTTAGACTTTAAAAGATAAAATAATATGAATTTTCATCAAACCAGGTGTCATCGACATGTCATATGCGAGTGCCTCTGATGGTTTCCTGCCATACTCAATAATCATCAGTAACAAAGTTTCTCAATGTTAGTCATTATCATAATAGCATCATTATCAATTCCTGGTCATTCACCTCATTGTCTATTGTAAGTCTGAACTAAAGAAAGTAGGTAACATAGGGGATACATTCCTCATGGCTATCATCAATAATTATCAATGGAAAGGATTCATAAACATCACGACCATGAATATCTCAATCGCTAATAATAGTGTCATGTGTCCGGATCCTCAACCTGAGGTCCTCAAGGAATAAAGTGTCTAAGATAACATCATATTAAGGTCAGGAAACTAGAGTGGGCACTACATCATTCCTCAATATTTTGATGCATAAATATTGACTTCCCATTTAGATTTTGATAATACAAAATGGCTCACTATTGGATCATTATGTTATACAGGTTTTATTTTTTGGCCAATATTTCATATCAAATCGTAGCTAAATACGATGAACATTTTCTTTGGGGAGCAGACTAATTCAGTTAACAAAGATTTATAACTAGATTTTTCAAGAATCGAAAGAACCTTTGATTAGAATTTAAACGAATTATTGCTAAAAGCTTCTAAACTAATTTACAAGATCGCAGGCAGTGGAACCAAATCTTGAGGAAGATCATTTGTAAATTCTTTATAAAAAAGAGTGATTGTAAATGTAAAAAGGAGGAGGATTTAGGATGAAAAATCCTTGATGATGTCATCACAATCGATCTATAACAAGGATAGATATTAGTGGTATAGGGGGTGCACAAACCGTTGGTTGTGGGCTATATCAGAACAAGACGAGACAAAGCATTTGGTAGTTGTAAACTCTTTGAATTTGTTTTAATACAATTGAATGGGAATTACATACTTGTCATTCCTTGTTGCATGGTTGTTACTTTCTCTTTCTGATTATTTCTTGTAATTGGATTTCTTGAGAAACTTTGGAATAATGATGAACATCGTTGTCATCGTTGTTTAAAAGGTCTTTTCTTCATCGTATTGTTTCTATTTTGGTGGAGCCATTGGTTGTAGTTAGCTTTGGATCTCTGCATTAAGGTATATTTGCAATCATATCAATTATCTTAGTTCTGGTGAATTCAATTCTGAAAAGACTGTCTTCATAATTGTCTCCATTTGAACAGAAACCATATTTAATGTTATAATAGCTTCTGCATTCTTATAGTCTTTTATCTCTAGTTTATTGAATGGATTCATAGACAAAGGATTGCAATATTGATATATTTACAGTAGATGTTATAGTCATTTTGTAGCCTCAGTCATACCTTCACTTAGAATAGTCATGGTCATTTTTGTTAATGCCACAAAACAAGTTTTTGTGAAGGATTAGGGGGTGGTGGTGAGATTGTTTTGTCCTTTCATCAACTTGTTGCATCAAGATATTAATCAAAATCTAATTGCATTTGTAATTTAGAAACAACATTTGTTTGTATATCAGATCTTCTTTATTTCCTAAGCTATAACTCATTTTTCATTAACCAAGTCACTCACATTATGGCTATATTTTTTTATATATCTGTATATTTGTATAAATTAACTAATATTAGTTTATATATATATAGTATATATAATAATTTATATATATAATATATATATATATATATTATATATTAATATACTATATATATATAATATATATATATTATTATTGCATGTATTAGGATAGTGTTGCATTTCTTTGGTGTTTTTTTTGTCATGAGAGGAAGAGGCACAAGGCCAATGGAGCTTCTAAACTTATCAAGGGGTGACTACTCCAAATGGCTTGGGCTATTAAAAATCTTCGGTCTGAGTGATTAGTTCCTCTTTGTTAACTAGGGCACATAAAACCGGTATCAACAAAACATGTGTTGGAAAAGAACAAAACCTAGTTTGATCCCAACTCTGAATTTTTTATAAAAAAATTCATGCTCAAGATAGTAATAATAATTGTGATGACCAACCTAATTATGATAGATATGTACAAAGCATACTCAAAGATACTCAATTATGGTTCCTTTCCTTGAGCATAGAATCCATTAGGTTCAAAAGGAAAACAATCAACTCAAGATGTTGAACCAACTCATAGCCAATCAAAATCAAAATGATATGAAGGTCTCTAGATTAGAGGAGAAAATAAAGTCTTTAGAAACCAAGATAATTATTAAATTTTGACAAAGATAAAGTTGTAATCACATCAAATTCTCAAAGTCAAGGTATGCCTAGATATTCGATTCAGTTTTTATGTTTCAAAACCAGCTACAGAGTCTTAGATTTTGTAGCCGCATTTAATTTTAATAGCAATGACAATCACTGATTTCCATTTCTTTGATTTGTAACATGTCTCCCTCATCTTCCAGAAGTTAGCATTGGTTTTGAGTACGTAGGATTCTCTCGATATGGCTTGGTTGTTGCGAATCACCTTTTCATACCATGTTAGTTATTTATGTCATTCTCTTTTAAAATAGTTATGATTCGACCCTAAGTGGTCATGATAGTTAGATTATGGTTCTAGTTTCTGGGAAACATTTTCTATTTATGAGATTTAGTTTTGTAAAAGGATGACTCATTGACATATAAATAAACCCTCAAGTTTTGAGACAAGGGGAGGAAAGATGATCATTTAATTTGGGTGATTGCGAAAATAAATAAATATGTGTGTTGGTTTTATTTGAAGGATTTTGACCGATCAAGACTTTAAGGTTTTGTGCTCATGAATATTTCTAGATTTATTTTTAACTATGCCTTGGGAAATTATGAAGGTTTAATTTTGTTATTTTCTTATTGTGATTTGAAAATAAATAGTAGTTCATTAAATGTTTCTTTATAGTATTAATTTTGTTTTATATACATTCGATCACATTAATATTTTAAGTTTGTTTTCTTAAAAGATAATCTCAATTTGTGTGCATTACTCAGATCCCAGTTCTTAAAATGCTTGGGAATTCACATTATTCGAGTATGTGGTTTGTACAAAAATGGGTGTTTCTATTAGAGTTGATGATGAGGAGATTATTAATTTAGAAGAAAATATGTTAAATGATAGTAGGAAGAAATCAAATGTTGTTAGTCATTTTGAAAATATCATGGGTGTCATTGAAGATCATAGTGAAAGCTCTAAATGAAGCAGGGAAATCATAACACCAAACGTTGATTTAGAGGATGGTATTATTAATAGAAAACAAAATTCCATTCAAAATCAATTGAGGAAGATTGACTTGGTTGATGATGGCCATAAATTTTATTTAAATTTGAGATAGCTTTATAAATCAATAGAATGACAATCTAAATACCAAATTAGAAAGCCATGCCTCTTGCATGATCATAACTTGAAAACATTGATCAGGTACAATCCATATGCACATGTGGTTGACTATGTGGTTCTTGTTGATCCAACTGAAGTTCCCAACAAAGAAGCATTCAATAGAGCAATAAGTTTTCACTATAAATATCATGTAATTGGGGGAAACCGTTCTACAGAGGTTGGAAGAGACTTGATGAAAGAATATCCCAATAACATGCTTTTTGCAACAATGAAATGTATCATTTGTGTTAATTTAAAAGATACATGAGCAAAGTTATTGGCATGGGATCATAATGCAGATAATGAGTATTGGATGTCTATGACAGACATCTTTACAGTTAGATTTATTCATAGTGAATTTGAAGAAAAATGTGGCAGGGATAAGGCAAATGTTAGTCAAAGCTTTCGAAAGCAATGTTGTATAGGAAATAGATTGTTCAATTGATGAGGAAAATATTAATGCAAAAGGTTGTAGATTAAGTGATGCATTCAGAAGTGTGTATATTTTTTTCCAATTAGAATTTAGAACCGAAGATATACGGAATTTGATTAATGAGATATTCAACATGTGGGCTTAAATATTAGCATAAAAAATCATGAGGTTAAAAAGTCTAGATCCTTAATATGTACCAGTGGTAAGACATGTCCTAAAATCAAGAATCTTCTAGATGATATGACTATCACACCTAGAGAGCATTGCAAGGAGCGAAGGATGATAGACTTGCCAAATCAATATTATCTCATGTGAAGTTGGGTGAAGTATCAATGGAAAAAATGTACAATGAATTTAAAAAGTAAGTTTGTTGAGATTTTTTTTATTTATTTTCCGATTACAATTTTCTTTTCAATTTAACATATTGTTGTTTGTAGTATTTATTATACATATCACTATAACATTTTTTACTTTATCTGTTCACTATTAAGGTTTATATGAAAATACAAGAAGAGATGGTTAAAATGTTGAATGAAGAGAGTTGGGATGATGTCACATACAACTATCTAGATGCAACTTCTACAACAACACTAAAACAATTTTTTCTTGCATTCAAAAATGTATGTTGATTTAATACATTCATTTTATTCATTTGTAAAATATTTTTATTTTATTACTTATACATATGTTTTTTTTATTTCATAAAATATGCCAAGGAGGAATATAGATGGAATACCAGAGACTTCGAAAAGTTTTATTCAAAAAATTAAGTTGGAAATGAAAAGAAAGCAACATCTTCAAAATGTTGAACTTGATTCTAGTATTAATCACTACATTTGGAATGGGCTCAACACTGTTCATTATCAAATAATATTAAGTGATTGTGAAGACATCGAAAATTTCATTCCTAAAACAAAATATTTCCTAGTTATTAGAGATATCCCTCATGGTTTCAATTTCTCAAACATTGGATATGATAGTAAGCCTTATACTTATTAATATTTCAATAAAGTGGTTACGAGACTTCAAGAAGTCACAACATAACCACTTTGGAGATTTTTTACATTTCATTCGGACACACAATTTGGATTGATATTATTAGGCTACAAGGGCAAAGCAAAATCAAGGATACAACTTACATGGTAAGACATTGAAATTGTATGTTTATTGATTAATACCAAAAAAATTTCTTTATGTACAAGTTAATTGAATTTTTACTATTTCCTATTACAGGAAAAAGCCAAATCTTATTAGTCCCTAAGATTAACAAATTATAAGTGATTTTGAGTTCATACATGTTTCATCTTGGTGTTGTAGCAGCTACAACCATCCTCCAAAATTTTTGCCTTAGCTTTCATTATGGAGCCTCCCTACCTACCTTTCACATCAGCATGTTTTTGCTTCATCAAGTACACAAACTTCAATGGTTTTCTTGCAGAATGACAACCTGCCCATCAAAGCTTGTTGCATCCCCCTCATAGGCTAATTCTCCAGACTTGGTCCAGCTGTAGGCTGAGAAGTTCCCTCAATAAATTGCGTAATTCTGGAGGTGAACCAACCTTCCCTATAGAAATTACGCAATTCTGTCTAGAAGCCTACTGGACTCTAGAATTGCACAAATCTGCCAGTCAAGCTTCACTGTGAAAATTACGTAATTCCTCCTAGCAGGGTTGCTCAACCTAGGAATTGCGCAATCTTAGGCAGAAGTCAGCTGCTCTACCTAGAAATTGCGCAAATCTATTGGGAAACCAGCCCAACCCCCTCCCAAAAATGTGCATTTTTTCATCCTAGTTGAGAATATTGTTGCATGTGCAGTTTAGTTGATCAGTTCCACCTGGGACCAAGAAAACTTGACTTTCATGCATGACCTGCTTTTTTCCATAATAGAAAAAGCTACATGCAAAAAAGCATCCCTAGATTTTAGTGAGCTATTTTTAGCAGTTGGAGGTTACATGAAAATATCGTTTTAGAATCTTTCCTCCAAGTGTTGTTTTTTCCTAGATTTGTGGCATGCCTGTCATGAGATTCAAACTTATTTATTTGACGCATCAGAGCTCATTTCTTCACATCGATCTTGGAGCTTTGACATCCCTCAGCACATCTAGGACTCTTCGACACATCCATCTTAGCTATTCACAGGTAAGTGGTCTTAACTTGTCTTTTGCAGCATTTCTATCACTTTTTGTGTTTTCGCTTGTGTGAGTGTTGTTTTCTTGATTTATGTGAATGATTTCTGTTCTTTACATGCGTACTAGCCTGTACTAGCACCATTTCAGTTTTCATTAGCATCTCATTGTTGTCGTATGCATGAAACTATTTTGCATGAATGGTCACCGATTCGGCGACTCGCTTCACCCACATGCTTGTTGTTCCATTTTATGAATCTTTGATTCATTGTTTGCATGCATGATGATTCACTCCTGCTTACACTTAGTATCATCATGCATTCATAATTATATTCGCTTTTAGTTGCCCGTCGGCAGGTTGGGACAGCCTTGGCCCGGACTCTACCTCACTGAGACAAGATTGTGTAATCCTGAGAGGGAAGGCTCTGTTTTCCCCTTAGGAAATTCACATTTCTTCCTAGTGACTATCCTCTAGGCTTGCTTTGTGCAATTATGAGGGACAGTGACTGTTGGCCTAGAAAATTGTGCAATGCAGTCACTGAGCATGCAACCATTTCCAGCTGAAATTGTGCATTGCGCAATTCCAACAGCCAGTCAGCCAACCTGGATTGTGCATTGCATAATTCTAGCAGTCAATTAGGCTCCCAGAGAGCTCAGACTGCCTTTTCTATAGTTCTAGCAACCAGTCATCCAGCCTCTGAGAAGAAATTCTGCGATCCTTACCAGTCAATCCCCAGGTATGTTGCATGTATTTCCTCAAGTTTGTTTTGGTTTTTGCTGACAAATTTCTTGCCATGCATGTTGCTTTGTCTCCATATCTTGCAGGTGTTTGTCTGTCTCTTGGTAGGTTAGGATCAATGGCCTCCAAGAGAGCAGGATCAAAGGACAATAACGGAAGTGCAACTGGAGCAATAGTTGAGCGAGTGTCTAAAAGTTTGTCGATATATGAAGACATCAAGTTGATTGTAGATAAGGACATCAAGCTGAAATGGCAAGAGGTCAATGATGCATTTGTAGGCACATTTGGGGAAGACCTCAAAGACAACCAAGTATATGTGAACCCTCACATGTCCAACTTGTACCATATTCCATGCAGATACCTCGCGTTCCTGTGTGCAGGCATGATACATTGGATTGTCTCGCACACTGATCCAGAGATGGTGAAATTGAGCAGTGTCAGTAGGATGAAGATTTATACCTTTAGAGCATAGGATTATGATGAGATGTATCAGATTTCGGAACCTGTGATCATCATGGAGATACCCTTCAGCTTACCCAATAACAATGCCAACTCTAGAGACATTTTGAAGAACTGGGTAAAGGAGCTGGCTAAATTTAGAATGACACCCAACTAGATCTACAAGATGAAGATACTACAGAAGGTGTATCAATACTTGGTCATCTTTGCATGTTGACTATATGGCCAAGAGAGCACGAAAACCTTCCCACAGTTTTGGGTGATCGTGCTGGACAAACTGGCCAAAGAAGGCAAAGTATGTAACTGTTTTGGCATGTTGGCTCATTAGCTAAAGGAACAAGTAATAATGGCTCAACAGCTACCCAAAGGTATGCAACTAGATATCTACATGTTTGCCTACATCTCGGATGCAATCTGTGCCCGACAAGAGTTCCTGGGCTTGAAGTGGGCATGGACACCTGCGAAGACCGCTTTAAACATTTTTTGTAAGATGTCCAAATGCATCTTCAGAGGAGTTATCACACGATTTTCTGATCATTTTGTTACCCTAGTTTACAAGATGATATTCGAACAGGATCCACCATACATTTTGGAGGTAGCAATGGAGGCACTAATAGACATAGCTGATTGGTATGCCTCACTGTCTAACACCTTCATATGGATGTACAACATGGAGAATCCTCCACATGTTCTATTGAATCTTTCCTTGGACATACTCGTCATGTAGGAAGTAGCATATCACATCTCGATAGGATTGACACCTAGGCTGCACTAGAAGAAGAAGGCACCTTGGCCGCCTCTTCCACTGCACATTGGGTTATATGGTATTCGGAGTTTCAAGCATGTATATGTCGAAGCAGAACATCTGAAGAAGTATCCTTTCGACCTCCGAAGTTACAATCCACATGACTAACATTGTCTTGTGAAAAATCACTTCGCGAGAGTATAGTTTGTTGAAAAGTGTGCAACAAGAAATGCTTGTTGAGAATGCAACAAGATGATGGAGCTTAGTGGAAAGGAGTCGCCTTCACTAAGTGGGCCCGCAGGCTAATTTTGGCGCAAGTCTATTTTTAGACTATGTCTATTTTTAGACATATGGATCATGTCTATGGATTGCAGGTTGCTGTTTATGGATGATTGATCAAGTTGGGAAAAATAGATGGACTTCTATTTTTTGATGAAAGTGTGAGTGATCACAGTGTGAGTGATCAAGTCTATTTTTAGACTGGCTGTCAAAAATAGAAAAGTCAAATATTATTATCTCACAATAATATTTGGACTATAAACTTAATCTTATTCTCTTGGAGCACTTCAGTTCGAGCTACGGATGTGGCACATGCAATTGCATGAAGGAAATACGTGGTTCTTATGGGTTAGTTGAATATTTGCATGCATGACTTCAGTTAGAACTCAAGTGAGTTGAGTTTAGTGGACTGGAGGTGCAGTTGATGGAGTTGTGTTCAGTTTAGCTTTGTTAAACTGGTTGTATTTAGTCTAACTGGCGAATAGACTAGAGATGAGTTGGGTGAATTAGTTATTAATTAATTCACAAGTTATTAACTCATAATACAACTAATGAATACATCAGTTAACTCAGTTGCATGTCAGTGCATGTTCAGTTCAGCAGGGACAGGTGTTAGAGAATCAGATTGCTATCATTTGTGACTATAGTTGTGCACCAGATCTTGCACAAATCAGGGGATTGAGTATGCCAATGAGTTTGCCCACATTGTAGCTTGTTCTCACGTGATTTAGCCAAGGAAAGACGTGGCTGCCTTGGAATGATCACCGGTTCTTGTGCAGGTATTGAGCAGCGGAGGCAGGCAAGCAGCGGAAGAGATTTGAGCCAGTGATTGATTCAGATCTGAGCTGTATTGTGTGTAACAGAGGTGGAGATACTTGTGAGAAGTATTATGCTGTGTAATGTTACATGACTCAATCATTAATATACAGATAGTTGGGGTTTTTAGCGAGATGCTTTCCCCGGGATACATACTGTGTTAATGTGTGAATGCTCTTGATGTTTTATTGTTATTGATGCTCCTATATTGATGATCAACGTAGAGGAGCTTATGTATTGTGTATGTTTTCCGCAATAGTACATGATCAGGATAATCTCTGTTGAATATGTGTTAAATTATTCAAAATTTCTACACTTTGCATCAGTGCTCACATTATTAGACCTACAACAACCATTTGAGATTGAGACTAATGCCTCCAACTATGCTATTGGTGCAGTTCTTACTCAGAAGGGACATCTAGTGGCATATCACAGTGATACACTTTCAAACACAGTCTGAAAGTATCCCACCTTTGACAAAGAGATGTATTCCATTTTGCAGGCAAGCCGACAATGGAAGAATTACATTCTGTGGAATGAAACGGTCATCCACACAAACCACCAACCCCTGCAATTGATACAGACACAAGGGAAATTGTAGAATGATCGCCATCAGAAATGTTCCACATACCTACCACAATTCCATTTTAACATTCAGTACAAGAAGGGAAGTACCAACAATGTTGCAGACTGCCTCAGCCAACCACCGGTCATGGTGCTAACCACTGTGATTGATGCTTATGGGCACGAGGCTACGGGTGGTCACATATTTACAAGAGAGACCTTGAATTTGGAAACACATACTGAACACTCCTGGAAGGTACACAAGTTCCAAATTTTCACCTCCAGAATGCATTGTTATGCCACTTGGGACACATATGTGTTCCTTCAAGTGAGTGTGCCAAGATGATTTTGGAGGTGCACTACAGTTGGGTTGTGGATATTTTGGAGTAGAGAAAACAGTCGAAGTACTGAAAAGGTATTTTTATTGGCTGAACCTTCGACGGGCTGTTGGGAAGTACATCAGATCCTACACTACCTATGACATTGCCAAAATGACCATCAAGAAGCAAGGCCTATATATCCCTCTGCCTCCTCCCAGTCAACCTTGGAAATCCATCTCCGTGGATTACATTTCAAGCCTTCTTTCTACTAAGCATGGCAATCACCACGTTTTCGTGGTTGTTGATAGATTCTCTAAGATGGTCATTCTGGTGGCCTGTAAGAAGAGTATCGCAGTAGAAGCCACTGCTAAGCTCTTCTTTGAACAAGTGTGGGTACATTGTGGGATTCCACAATCGATTATCTTAGATGAAGACAACAAGTTCCTAAATACGTTTTTTTCAAGTCTTTGGTCAATGTTGGATACCAAGCTCACTAAGTCCACGGCTTTCCACCCCCAAACTGATGGCCAAATAGAGGTCATCAACAAGATGATCGTACACATTCTACATATGTACAACTCAAAGCATCCATGCACATGGGATGAAAGCCTCCACTATGTCTAGCACAACTACAACAAAGCTCTCCATAGCTCAATTGGCCACAACCCTTTTCAAGTGGGGTTGGGATTCCAACCACTATGTCCCATTGATGTGGCCATACCATTTGCAGATACTCAGGAAAATTCGGCTCATGTCCAGTCTAAAGCTGATAGGTCTAACAACTTCATTCAACACATTCAACACATCTGCTAGTAGGTCCATGACATATTGGATAGAGCCAATGCTAAGTACAAGCAGTGTCATGATCAACATTAGGTGCCACACAAGTCCCAGGTGGGTGACAAAGTTTGGTTACATCTGCAGAAGGAGCGCTTTGCTAGGCCCCATTGCAAACTTCACCCGCTCCGATATGGTCCTTACAACATCACTAAGGTTGTAGGGGACAGTTATTTCAAGCTCAACATCCCATCATTCCTTGGCTTGCACCTAGTGTTCAATGTGAACCACCTTAGACCATGCTTTCCACCATTACTGGACACATCAAACATCACAAAACTACTCACACCAACAAAGTTAAACCCAAACTGCATGGAGAAGGCCACAACTGATCAGATCATGGACACATAGATCAAGAACAATCACCATAAAATGATCCAACTGTGTCAAGTTTCCAAAGCTGGCCAACTCTTGCACCATGGCAAGTGGCTCACTAGGGACCAAGTTCAACAAAATTTTCCCCATCTCATGGAGGCACTCAACGCAATGGGGACCATTTCTTCCTAAGGGGGGAGGACTGATCCAAGTGAATATTGGTGGCCACCCGCCTATTCCACTTGGACCCCCAACACTGTCTCTTTTAGTTTTTCATTTTCCTTAATTGTAGCACAGTTTACTATTTTTGGCCTTTTTTTGGGTCTTAAACTTCCAAAGTCGTTTTGAGGCCCTACACGATGTTTTTAGGGAAAACAGAGAGACCATAAAAGCCCCAAATTGGGTTTTGTTAGGCCCTTATACTACTAGTGTAACCCCTTATTGTTATTAGTACAAACCCCTTATTATATTTTTGTACCCGTGTAGTCCCCATATTGTTATTATTGTGCCCTTACATTATTATTATTATGTTGGCTCTGATTATATTATGACCCCTTAGAATCCTATATATAGAAAGGAGGTCTTCTCATTTGTATCATCAAAGAATTTTTATTTGTGTAATGTAAAGGAGGTTTCCCCCTCAAAGAGGCTGAATTCTAAGGCGTTTATCTTTCCTTTCTATCTTTTTGTGAACTGGTTTCATAATATTTGGTATCAAAACTTTGGATTCTAGGGTTTCGCTGCTCCAAACAAGACATTGTGGAATTTTCGATATACTTTTTGTTCTCCGACATTTCAGAAGCTAAAAAAAAAACCATTTGGTAAAAAATTGCGCTGAACCTACGGTCCAAAATTCAGATTTTGTCTCGCTATATTCTCGGAAATATGATCTAAGGAAGTTAGGGTTTTTGCAAACCCTTGAATTTCATTCCAAACAGGTCACCTTGGGAAATTCATCATAACTTTTGCTCTGAGCCTTAGATTGATTTCTCGTAAGAAGTTATAGAAAGAGGATGGACTATAGTTTTTTGGGTGTAATTTTCAGAACCTAAGGTTGAAACAGTGACCCGCGGCACGTCGTACAATTTCGCTTTACTAAACTAGTCTATAATCAGGTCACCGTGGGATATTTGGCATAACTCTTTCTTAGATAATCAAATTCTGATCATACTTGTGGGGTTATAAAGAGAACTTAGAGAGCTACAACGGGAAGAAATTTCAGGATGTGGAGATTTGAAATTATAGAGTTATGTTCGTTTCAAGATCGAGCTCCTAAAATCAAGAAAAATCAAGATGAGGAAGTTTGATGGCAAGGATCAGGTAAATTGGATACTACAAATGGAGAAATATTTTGATCTACATGGTGTACCACTGTTACAAAAGGTATGTATTTCATCCTCATATTTAGAACAAGATCAATTTTTATGGTATAAAGGGCTTTGTTCTCGTAAACCACTTGTTATGTGGTCAATTTTCACGGAGGAAATTATAGCACATTATGAGGATACAAATAGCAACACCTTCTTTAGAGCAACACCACAACAATTGGAAGAAAAAATAGCAAAAGGGCTTTGTTACAAAGTGGAAAGCAAAATTATGGCAACAAGGAAGTCTACTCCTCACAACTATAAAGATGGAAGTGTTGTTTTACCTAGCCTTCCACAGCCTACAAGGGTTACACCACAACAATTGGAAGAAAAAAGAGAAAAAGGGCTTTGTTACAATTGTGATAACAAATACATTAAATGTCATAAGTGTGCTGAGAAGAAATTATTTTACATTGATTGTGGAGAGGAGGAATAAAAGGATCAAGAAACATCAAAAGAAGAGTATATACACCATGAACCAACCCCAGAGAAAGAAGAAATGAATCCGACCATATCTTGTAAAGCATTAGAAAGAATTACTGCTCAAACTCTTAAGATAGAAGGACATATGAAGAAGAAAAATGTTCACGAAGTGAAAGACCACATCAAGAAAGAAGAAATGAATCTGACCATATCTTGTAATGCAATGGCCAGAATTACCACTCCCAAACTATCAAGATAGAAGGACATATCAAGAAGATAAATGTTCAAGAAGTGAAAGATCACATAGAGCATCAAGAAATGAATCCGACCATATCTTGTAATGCACTGGAAGAAATTACCACTCCTAAAACTCTCAAGATAGAAGGACATATCAAGAAGACAAAGATTCAAGCAGTGAAAGATCACATCGAGCATCAACAACAAGTTCTCCAAATTTTAAAGGATGACACCACTTTGGTGCAGAATCGAACGAGACAACAAGCAGATCAACATCGCAATGAAAGAAGTTTTGATGTAGGCAATTGGGTATTTTTATGCTTACATACATACAAACAAATGTCCTTCAAGAAAGCTATTTATGAGAAGGAAATGTTGGCAATACTACACGCACTTGATAAATGGCGACCTTACCTAATGGGAAGACACTTCAAGGTAAAAATGGATCATGATAGTATTAAATACTTTTTAGAACAAAGATTATCCTCTAAAGAGCAACAAAAATGGATCACAAAGATGTTGGGTTATGACTTTGAAATCATCTACAGAAAAGGGAAGAAAAATGTTGTGGCAAATGCACTCTCAAGAAAGTATGAGGATATGGAAGCATTGTTGTGCGCCATTTCTATTATCCAACTAGTTTGGATAAAAGAAACAAGGCATGAATGGAAGAAGGACGAAGAAGTGTGGCCAATCATTTAAAAGTTGCAGAAGATCCCAGTTCAAACAATATTGCCAGATCTTGACGAGGAAGGAAAAATCATATTGGAGCCTGGAGTAGTCAAAGAAACAAGAACCCGACAGCTACGAAATCAATCAATGTCAGAGTATCTCATCAAGTGGAAGAACTTACCTGCTGAAGATTCCACATGGGAGGACAAGAATTTTATACAGGAGCATCAAGAAGTACTCAAGTGTTGAGGACAACACTTTTTGAAGGAGAGGAGAATGTTAGCCCCCTATACTACTAGTGTAACCCGTTATTGTCATTAGTACAACCCCCTTATTATATTTTTGTACCCATGTAGTCCCCATATTGTTATTATTGTGCCCCATAGAAGCCCACTATTGTTATTGTTGTGCCTTTACATTATTATTGTTATGTCAGCTCTAATTATATTATGACCCCTTAGAATCTTATATATAGAAAGGAGGTCTTGTCATTTGTATCATCGAAGAATTGTTCATTTGCGTAATGTAAAGGAGGTTACCCCCTCAAAGAGGCTGAATTCTAAGGCGTTTATCTTTCTTTTCTATCTTTTTGTGAGCTAGTTTCATAACAGGTTTTTGCTTTTTTTTTTGGCCTTCTCTTCAAGATATTTGAAACTAGGTATTATGATAGCCAAACTGAGATCGTATTCCCAAGTTACAAACTGGGAAGTTGATGTACCAATTTACCCAAACGGGGCCCACAGTTTTGGCGCTTCATCTCCTAGGGTTAGGTTTTTGGATGTTTAGGGTTTCCAATTATTTCTCAATAATAAATAGGCCTTTGAGCCTCATTGTAACACAGTTCAAAGGAATTTAGCCACCACATCTCTTCTCAAATATAAGCTACCATCGCCTGAGCTAGTTTATTTTTATTTCTGTATGTAAGCATATTTCAGTTCTTTGATATTAAGGAAATGAAGTTTTATTTCTACTGCATCTCTATGTATATGGGTATTTCTATATTTTGTTGCATTATTGCATAAGTCTGGATTAGATACCAATCTATAACAACCCCTCCTAGGTCTACCCAAGGTAACCATGACAACCAGGGTAAACATTAGGAGAGATGCTACTACAATTAGATTCGGCCTCCTATGTCACCTTAAGGAAGTGGAATCGACAAAACATCACATACAATCATCCAATATCATCAATAGAGCCCTTAGGAGACAAGTCAACCACTCAGACAAGCTATTGTTAGGTCCCACTGTTATTCCGTAGCTCTTATGCCTCAGTCACTCTCATGCTATGGGCAAGGGAGAAACCAACAACCTAAAGTCTCTCTCACAAGGCTACCTGCCAGTGACCAAAATTGCCAGTTCTGTGCCAACGACTCCAGGATTTGAGCCACGTTTCTAGCCCAGAGTCCTGGCCTCTACCTAGAACTTGTTGTAACATTCAGAAATCATTAAAAACATGATAACATTGTTGATCAATCAAAATTCACCCTCAATACTAAGCCTGAGCATCCTCAACCGAGACTAACATTCTGTCGAACACTTGACATCAATAAAACCTATAGGTCTATGATACAAGGCAAAGCATAAATGACTGAAACAACTTATGAAGAACCATCAGAAGTATCACCTCCTTCTCCATTGAACTACTAGATCATCAATTAGGTCTTGCATCCATCCATTTAACAACTACAAGTAAATACA
The DNA here is from genome assembly GCA_000404065.3 of Pinus taeda. Classification (NCBI taxonomy): domain Eukaryota; kingdom Viridiplantae; phylum Streptophyta; class Pinopsida; order Pinales; family Pinaceae; genus Pinus; species Pinus taeda. Next base: position 109,126 of record APFE030943465.1, on the reverse strand, counting down.
TGAAATAACCATGACATAAACTAGTCACACAACCATGCTTATAACCAACATTAAACCATGCAAATATCAGATATTTACAACCATTAAATCCACATATAAATTAGTGCAAAAGTAAGAGAACATATCTTTTATTAATGATAGTAAAATCCAACTAGGTTTGGGACTTCCACATACCACCTGACCATGGAGATGGTTGAACCAAATATCTCTTTCAGTGAGTCACCCCCATGCCATATTACAAGCATGAATGTGGGATCTCATAGAACAACCAATCCAAGAACAACCAAGTGAATCTAGAGGATAAACCACCTCCACCCTCATTAAATTGTGATCACACCAAAACCGGTCTCTGATCACAACCGAACTGAACTTGTAATGCCATCCAAAATCCATCACTATCATTCAGGAATTTTTCGTCTCCTTGTCTCTTAGGATTTACTGCAATCCAAACTTGGATCATTAGGACCTAAACTGAGACTGCTTGCTCATGATTTATTGTGTATCCTGCCAAAACTAGTCAACGGATTCCTAGGCCTTTGGGAATGAAACTTGAGACCACCTTTGCCCTGGATTTCGAAATCCATTCTGTAATTCCAAAGCTAAAAAACCGAAATAAACATCCCAACATACCATGGCATCCAGAAAAAGGCTAGGCTAGGCTGAAAACCATTATCATAACCTAATAAGACCATGCCAATGACAATAAGAGAACCATGCACCAATGCAAAGCTATGCATGTCCAAACCATCTCGGAAATCACACATGAAAAAGGCCACCTACAAGTATTGCTACTGAAGCTACTTGATCCTGCTTTCCTTTCTTTCTTTTCATCTCCTTTCCTTTAATCCAAACTAGAGTGCTCCAAGAAAACTCTAAGTGACCAAGAGAGTGAGAGAGAGAGAGACTAATGAGAGAGCTTCAAACTTGAACTTGACAAAAGCCATGAAGTGATCCTCATAAGCCTTTTTATGCATGAGGCCTATAATTTCTTCATTTTCCATTTTTTTCCTTCAATTTCCTCCTCACATGCAACCTGTGACCTTTCACCTTACTTTTCTCCTAATTTCCTTTATTTTCATAAATAAATGTGCCAAAAATGCTTTTTTGCCTTTTAATGCCTTGGCCTTTTCCAATTTCCTTAGCCAAAACACACATCCAGTGATGCCCACTAGGATACATTTTCCCAACATTCAACTTTGAATAATTATCCCTTAACCATGGTCTTATTTTTGCCTTTATTAACTTTTATTACATGAACTTTTCGCCAGGGTTGTTACATGAAATAACAATTGGATTGAGAAAGCATGAGGACGTTAAATCACTATGACTATTTAGCTTCCCAAACATCATATAAAAGAAAGGAACAAATAAAGGAATATAGATTGGGAAAGATTGAGAAAGAATGGTGGAAGAACTCATAAAGCTAGAAAATAAAAAATAAACAAAGGGAAGATGAACATCTAGGTGTGTCTAGTGATGAAATAGATGGTGTGTATGAAAAAAATTCATAATGCAGAGTAAAAATGTAAACAAATTGTTGAATAAATGTATTTGCATGTGAATAATAAATGAAAATCATGATATTGTCACTTATCTTGTTTCCTGTAATGTTTAGTTTGTCACTATATTTGTTAGTTTTTAAAATTCTGTTAATGCTAGAATACAAGTATATGTGCATTTTGTGGGCAGAGACTTGGTTTCTGTAGCTAGTTGTGTATATGATTATATGGTCACCCATGTCACTTTAAAGATATGATAATCAATTAGTTACAAGAGATCTTGTGTTTGGTTACCCTCATAAAAAATATATTGTTAAGCAACACCAAGGGCCCTATGCTATGCTCCAATTTGTGCTTTATATCCACCGCACAATTGTTAAAAGGTACACACATACACAAGGTTTTTAGAGAAAGATATTTTATCATAATATGAAAATTTTTGTTGGTATGAGAATCTAAAACTAAATATTATTGAATTAGGCTCACTTCCAACATTTGACATGCTAGTATTTTGTTAAACTTTTTTGATGCATCAAAAGTTGGACATGCACAAATTTAATCAAACACTTGTCGTAAAAGCCTTTGTCAAACACTTGACAAGCAAAAACTTGTGTAGAGAGACACCCTGCTATAGTAATATATAAGAAGTAAGAAGTAATATATATGCTACAATATAATATAAGAAGTAATATATTAATTTATTAGAATACTATATGCAATATCGTCTCGATGTGTAGAGAGACACCCTGCTATAGTAGAGATATTATCAAAGACAGTCTAACTTATAGATGAAATAGCCCTTTTTAGGGCATTTTTTTAGTTAATTTTAAACAAATTCCAACAATTTTTTTATTTTTATTATTTTTATTTTTTTTAAATTGAGTTTAGGTTGTTATCTGTAAGATTCGATTTGCCCACAGTTTTTTTAGGGTTCTAAATCCATTTATGAAATAAAAGTATTTTAAATGACAAAAAAAGCACAATCTTGCTTGAAATTGTATCACTAAATTTAAGTGAAAAAAGGTACTTAGTTTATAAGCTAGACTACACTTATTCACAAGGCATTATATATTATATATATATATATTTATATATAATATAGTATATATATTATAATATAGATATATGGCGACAAAAAAAAAACTAACTTAAATTTTTATTTAAACTCCAATCTATTAAATGTTATTGAAAGTACCAACTCATTTAATTACAAATTTTTTGATATATAAAATTTTAAAACAAATTATACTTAAAAGTTAATCCTTCTTAACATTTAATGCATTTTAAAGTAAAATAAACTTAAATTAATAATAAAATAATGGTGTAGTCTAACTTATAGATGAAATGGATTTTTTTATAGCATTTTTCTCATTAATTTTAATCAAAATTTGACATAAATTTTAAAAATTTGAGTTTAAGTGTTTAGAGTGGAGATTTCCACAGTGATTCATATTGCTAGAGACTTTCGGATATGAACTATGTAGAAGTTTTCCCTATCCGAGGTTTCAAGTGAACACTCCACCCATCCTTAGGGACTAAAAAGAAGATAGATATTAAGTGTGATAGTTGATCAACCTTTTAAATAATGAAAGACTGGCATAACAGTCACTGGAGCAAAATTATAAAAATATTAATAATTATTAAAAAATAAAAATTAATGAACGGTCAGGGATGGAGGTCAACAATTGTAAAGGCCAAAGAAATGCATACCAGAATAAATAATAAATAAAGAGAAATTAGACGATAAATAAGAAGGTATATTCCAAAGCTTTTGAAACTAGGTATAGAAATTTAAATTTTAAATTAGTAAATTTGAAGAATAGATTAAATATATATATCTTTATTTAATTTTTAATAAATAAAATAATTTCCAAAAAGAATTAAATATTATTAAATGGTTAATAGTTTAGCTAAATTAATAATAAATAGAAATGATAGTAATAAATTATTTATATAACTTAAAAATATATATTTAGTTTAATAGCCTAAATATATATAATATATATATATATATATTATATATATATATAGAAGTAAGTATTGAGTCAAGGTGGCAAAAGTTTTAAATATAGAAGAATTTTAATTAATATTATTTTATAAAGAATTAATAGCTAAATAATTTAGAAATATATTTTATTGCGTGGAAATAAGATTGAAAAAAAAAAAATTCTTATAAAATGATTTTTTTTTTTTTAAGGGGGTTTAAAGAAAGAGGGGAAAAAAACTAAGGAAAAGAGAGGAGGGAGGGCGAGAGGGTGAGGTGTTAAGAAGAAGAGAGTTGACCGATTATAGCCTTCTGGGAGTGGCTAAGCATATAACCATCTTCCCTATTGAAATTATTGGGATGTTTTTCAATTTCTAAAGCTTCCATGATGATACGAGAGTTATGAAAAGTGATACAAGCTAGGGCACAAGCCTGATCAAGGAAAATGAGGTGCTTGGTATTATGAGAGTGCTCAACTATGGTAGATTTAGACACTCTTGGGTGGGTGTTGTTTGCAATGCGCTCCATGGGGCGGGCATAGATAGGACGACTAGTTTGGTCAATGTAAGGCTTCCTACATGAACAAGGGATTCGACAAACACCTAATCCTTGCATGGGGTTTGATTTATCTTTGATTGATCGAAATAATTTCCTAAGGGTTCTATGAGGTTTGAAGATGGTCCTGATGTTCTTTTTGGATAGAATCTTGGCAATGACATCAGTGGTTCCTTTTATGTAAGGGAGAGAGACTTGGTTTACATGCATGGTGGGGTCACAGGGGTAGGATCTAGGATGAGAGGCGACAAGGAATGCCTTATAAATTTGAGAGGTCGAGTAGCCATTAGCTTTGAATGCTTCGATTAGGTGGGCATTTTCTGAGAGAAGGAATGTGGAACCAAGATTTTAAGGGCGAAAGAGATAAGGGTCTTCAACACACCAAACTTTTGGGAAGGGTGGTGGTGAGAGTGGGCATGGAGGTAATGCTCCATATGGATTTTCTTTCAATAAACTTGCTGAGAAAGGGTCCCATTAGGAAGGTGGGAAACAAGAACATCAAGGAAAGGAAGAGAAATATTGGATTCCATTTCCATAGTGAATTGAATAAGGGGAGTAATGTTGTTGAGATGGTCAAGAACCCCCAAGCCTTGAGCCTTCCTTGATCTTCGATCCATCTTTGAGTCTCAGACTGGCTTGACAACCATGTTGTCAAATGATGAAAGTGTCATCAACAAACCTAAACCAACATTTAGTTTTGAGATGTCAAGAGTTTAGGCCTCTGGCTTCGAAGTGTTCCATGAAGATGTTAACCACAACCAGTGATAGGGAAAAACCCATGGTCGTTCCTTCGGTTTGCTCATGGATGATGCCATCGTACGAAAGGAAGGTGGAAAAGAGGCAAACACTGATAAGATTGAGTGTTTCTTAATATGTAGAATTTGAGTGCCTCAAATGTATTTTAGAGTACTGAATCCATTTATGCATTCAAAAACATATTTTAAATAACAAAAAATTACAATCTTACTTGAGATTTTATGATCGAATTTTAGTGAAAAATCATTTCATCTATAAATCCCACTACACCTAAAATAAATATTTTTATATTTTAATTATGTGAAAAACTTACCATCATTATCTTGAAATCATTTATAAAATATTAATTTAAGTCCTTACCAATTTTATCCTCATATATTTAATAAATTTAACTTAATAATAAAATAAATATTTTTAAATTTTAATTTTTGTGAAAACGCTTACAGTCGTTACCACAAAATCATCAATAAAGTATCACCGTATGCCATCATGCAAGCATACATCACTAACATGGGCACACGTCACTATGCACATGTGATGTAGTAAGCAGAAGGTACAAACATAAGTAACATGACCCAATATGGCGGGGTTGACAATACCAGGGCACCAAAATATTTATAATGCAATGGTATCTGACCAACGTGTTCATATATATAGTCAAAGTGGATGCGATAATTACGGAGACTGTTTGCTCCACCATTTTGTCGTGAAGTAGCTTTTAATTATTCATTCATAAAATGAGTTCCAACTTTGAATATAATAATGCAGAAGGAAAACGAGTCCTTTTAATGCTCCGATTGATAATCGTTTTGTCAATGGTAAGTTATTTTTCTTTTATTTATTAAATTGTGTGATTAAAATTTTTTATATTTTTTTAATATAAAATAATCGTGTAGTTTTTCGCAATATCGTTTTTAGATATTTTTAAATTAAAATGAATTGAGATTTTTTCAAAATTTGATTTAAATTGTTTAAATTTACATAAATTTAGTTTTAAGAGTTTTTTTTTAAAATATTGAATCTATAAAAATGTATTTTTAAAAGAACAAATCTTGAGAATTATATCCAAATTTTAGTGAATTCCAGGAAAATTATTTAATCTATAAATTTAAACTAATAACTATTTAAATTCACTTAAAATAATATTTTAATGACAAATATTATAGTATTTCTCTTTTTCAAAAATATATAATTAAAAAATCAATTAAAATAAAGAACTTAATTAATTAATAATATAAAATAAAAACAACATTATTATTATTTATTATTTATATTTTTCATATATTAATTCCATTCCATTTTGACATTTTTTTATTATATTTTATACCAAGATTTTTTTTTAATAATTAATTTTTTAGGCTACTTTTTCTTAAGTTTTTAGTGATTTTAATTCGTAGGAAGCCATGTTAGGAAATCTCATAGTTTTTATTAGTTTATGCTTGTACGATAAATCTCTCTTCATAGCCTTAGTCTCATTGAGTGTGTTGTTGAGACATATTCTCATGTCAACAATTTTATAGGTTGACATTAGTAAATGAGCCTAATTAAACCTTCTTCAATTTGATATGGTGAAATCCTTCCCATTTTGATTTAGTTACTATCATCATCATTATTTGTTTAGATTTCAATTTAAAGTGCTAAATGCAATTGTCTAAATAAACAACTTAAATACATGCGAGCAATGAAAATAATTGCACAGATAAAAATAAACATGTTTAATAAATTGTAATGTATAAATTCATATGAAGTGAATCTTTATAACTCCGTATTCCCATGTCAACATGTTATAAAAAAAAAAAAAAAAAAAAAAAATCTATAATTATAATATAGATATCATAAAATAATCCAAACTCATACAAACACCAAAATCCTTCTCCAAAATGTATGGCCAAGAGGCCTCTCCGTTAACTTGAGGTGAGCTCACAATATTAATCAAAAGACTATTGATTTTAAATACAAGGGCTCATAAGGCTCTATTTATGAGAGAGATTATGGATGGCTCTTAACCTTCCAACTTCCTCTAACTTTTTATGCCCATTTCTGGACTCTTTAAATTGTCTTATATATTTTTTAAATATCTTAACATAATTTAATAATAACCAATTATAATAGTTAAAAAAAAAAAAATTATCTTCTTAAAGATATGAAAGTAACTTTTTTAGATTTTAAACTGGCTAGTATAAACGTATATAAAACTAAACAAATTATTTTAACATAATTTTGAATAATAATAAATTTATAATTATAATTTTAGGTACGAGAACAAAAAAACAAATTATCTTCCTTAAAAAATAAATGAATGTAACTCTTAGACTTAGACTCTAACTATACCATATAAAACTCTTTTTGTTTGAACTTCAAATACTAATCTATACTATTTTGATTTCTTATATGTATTCTTTAAAAGCTTGTGATTATATTAATCACATTCAATCTTTCTTTTTATTGTTTCCATATATAACTTCACTTCCAATATCACTTTATAAGATATTTTTTGTTAAAATTTTATACTATTTAATTTATTTATATTATTTTAATAAACTTACTGTATGCTATGTTTACTTATTCTACGAGATTAGTTTACTTGCTTCCACATATAATGCTTCACCTTCCAACTATATTTACATAGAGAAACCTTTGTTAGGTTTCATACTAATTACTTATTTATAAAATATCGATAAATTTACTACATGCTATGGTTATCTATTCCACAAGATTACACTTTACCATTTGTTGTTGGGGTATGAATTCATTAATATCATTACATTGCATAAGAATAATTCATTTTATAGTTAAGATATTTTTTATTTTTTTATTATTATGGTGAATTTGTAATTTAGAGTAATTGGGTGAGGCCCAAGGTCAAGCCTAATGGCTATCACTATAACATCAAGAATAACTCATAAGTCAGATATACCAAAACTTTATGACTTAGCTAGACCTGAGACTCCATGAGTGTCGGGGAACCTACCCCTTGAGCCTTATCACAAGGGGTCAAAAATGTCCCCAATGTAATTTGAAATAAGGTGGAGGGAACAACATCCCATTCTTCCAAAATAAGGTGGAGGGAACAACATCCCATTCTTCCAACCACCCTATTGTCTCATGAAAAAGCATAACTAATACATTGATATCAAAAATTCATTATATTTTTATTTTAAATCTCTCCAAAATATTCTAAAGATGTTAGATCCTAAGGACTTCCAAACTTTGATCTAGTTATATAATGATGGTGACAAGTGATAATAAACATTTCCCTTATTAAATGACAATGTCACAAGCATGGAAACTCCATCCCAAAAAAATCATTGGGATTTTTATTTTATTATTATTATTTTTCTAGCAAGAAAAAACGAACCTGCTTTATATTAATATAAAGTAGTTACACCATCTGCAAAATCAATATATCTGGAAATCACAGAATATATAAAATATCAAAATTCTAGGAAATAGAGCTAGTTCTATTTGATATCATCTGTCCATCATAAGCCGTGAAAACTAAGATAATAAACCAATATTCTATCAGCAAATTACAAGTAGGATATACCAAAAACATGTCAAATCTCAATGTATTGCCTTCACCTCAATTGAACCTGTCTAGATTCCACAAGTATACCAACTATGTATTCTTTGACCAAAATTATACCCATCTCTGTACTAACGCCTAATTTAGACAAGGTATTCGTCTGTCGATTCAATTATCTATAACTATTATTGTTAGTGATATCTTGAAATTTACCCATGAGCTCCCATACCCTTAGCTTCCAGTGTATAACATTAGATGCCTCCACATTATAGTTACCATTTTTCCATTCCATGATTATCTTGGAATCTCCAAAAACATGCAAAATATCAAGACTAATAGGCATAACAAAAGCTAAGATACCCCAAAGTGAAACTATTTCTGCCCTCATGGATGATCTTCTACCACAATTCCAGTAGAATGTGTAACAGTGATTTCCATATAGATGGAGAAATCCTTCGCAACCACATGAATCAGAATGAGTTTCACCATAAAAAAACTAGTGGGATATTGTATCATATTTGGAAGGAGAGTAATCATTCTATGTGATCTCAAATCACCCCCTAGTGACCTCAAGAAATTAATGAAGCTATTACAGACTCGTGTGCTGGTGTGTGTGTCTATGTTATCTTAGGCAACGGATGATCAATAAGATTGCAAAATGCATAGACACTTGAAACAGTAAGAGATCACAGTAAGAAAAACATAAACACAACAAAATTTAATAAGGAGTTCACCCAATCCTCTTGCGCTACATCTCCTGGTCCAACTCTTAATGGTGGCCTTTTTTATTATGTTTTTAAAGTAGAGTCTTACAATAAGGAGCTCAATTTGAGTCTCACTTGACAGAGGATGATCAGTAGGATGGCACTTGGGACTCCCAAGTCCTTAGAGTTCACAGACTCCCCTTACCGAATTTCGACCTCCATTGGTCTCTGTCTGCTCGATGCTGCCCTTATGCTGATGGTCAGCTCAACTTCTTTGTCCTCTGCAATTTTGCCTCTCTTTCTGTGTCTCTAAGTCTTTGGCTTCTTCACTGCTTCACTTGCCTCACTGTCTGTCTGTCTCTTTCATCTCATGGCTTTAAAGCCAATTTGTTGCTTCGACTGTTCGTTTCGGCTTCCTAGCTCTCTGGATCTCCTGCCTCTGTCTGCTGGGACTCCTCTGTCGTGCATCATCATTGCTACGTAACGCTTCACGGATAGGTGGCCACCTGTCTCCTTGCGAACTGAGTGTCAGTTCTTCCTAAACAATCCTTTTTTCCATTATTTCCCAGATGTCTGCGAAACAGATCCTTTTGTCGATTCATCGATCAAATCGGACTTCAAATCTTATGCCCCGTGGTTTATTTATCCCTCAGGGATGGTCATCCATCGGATTGAACCTCTTCCATTGATCTGGAGCCCCCAGATCCTACGATATTTGCTTATATCGTGTGGTTGAGTTGCTCGACCATTAGTCTGCGATGTAAGCAGTTTCTCTCTCTCCCCGCCAGACATGCGTCACTCAGTGTATGGAATCATTGGGTCTTCGGCCAAACCCGCTTACCGCTTGAAATTCCTCTGATATTCCACCGGTTTTGAGTGCGGGACCCGCCTTGTCAGTTTTAGCGCTTTCCCACGGTTTTTTGGTTTCCCCTGTGACTGAGCGCTCAGGGCTTTTCCTCTTTGAGGGGTTTTGCCCAGTTGCACTAATAGCGTATCAGAAACAGCCTCCATTTCTAGATCTGAGCTTCCTAACTGCCATTTTTGTGCCATGCGCAATCTCCATGGTCCACCAATTAGTGCGCTTTAACTGAAGGTCCTTGTTGCTCCGTGCTGGCTGCAAATTGCCATTATTCAGAGGTTATTTCTAATAGCTATAAGATTTCTTGAAGTCTGTCATTCATTCTTAACAATCATGGAATTGTTTTAGGATCCAATTCAGATCACTATGCCTCATCAATTTCATCATGGTCCCAATCTCCATAAAGTAACCAATAATATTGCAAGATATCTTCACAAAATTTGGAGAGAATCCTTAAACAATAAGCTTATTCCGACTTCGCCAAATGCCCCAAGAGATATATAAAAGAAGTGTGGCATATTAAAAATTTATATACTTCCACTCCCATAAGCATTATTCAAGACGTTGACAATTCCAACTTGAGCAAATATTAAGAAGAAGTAATACTTCCTTCCAAACAACCACTGTAAAAGTACACTTAAGAAACGAGTGGTTTAAATCTTCACAATCTGCCATACACAACAAACATCTACTTGGGCCACAAAACCCCCTTTTCCAGAGATTTTCCTAAGTTAATATTTTGTTATTTAGGAATAACCATCCAAACACTTTAATTTTATATGGTAATTTCCAATGCCACAAAATATTGTACTACCATTTATGATCTGGTCCCACATTTTGATCAACAATAACCTTATATACATCTTTGGTAGTGATCGATACACCAACCACTGATCCATTCCATTGTATAAACTCCTCTTCTTGATTTAATCTCACCCCATCTAGTAATATATTATGTAAGAAACAATTTCATATGTATTCCTCAAATCCACTGAAACCCATATCAGTAGCTGACATCCAGCTTGTAAAATTACCAAATGGATTTGTTAGGTCCCTATACTACTAGTTTAATCCCTTATTGTTATTAATATGATCCCCGTATTACATTGTTGTGCCCATATAGTCCCCATATTGTTATTATTGTGCCCCATAGAAGCCCACTATTGTTATTATTGTGCCCTTACATTATTATTGTTATGTTGGCTCTGATTATATTATGACCCCTTAGACTCCTATATATAGAAAAGAGGTCTTGTCATTTGTATCATCGAATAATTTTTCAATTGTGTAATGTAAAGGAGGTTCCCCCTTGAAGAGGTTTATTTCTAAGGCGTTTATCTATCTTTTATGTAATATATCCCTCCATTATGTAGCAAATACCTAAAATGTTGTGTAAATTCCATTTCACAAGTGAAACCCAAAATCCTATCAATCCCAATTCACACCTTCATCTTGTTAACAACCTTCCAAACTCCATTCTCCACCACAAATAATTTTTAGTGTTTTTGTTTATCTTCTATTTGACTATGCTGATAATTACCTCCCCGGCAACAGCGCCAAAATGTTGGGCTAATTTATTGACTAAATTAACACAAGTATTTAATTATCAATCCGAGTTTGTAAAACTTGGAGGCAAATCCACTGTATATGGACATCAGAAATAATCAAGTTTAGAAGATAAAATTTGAAGATTTAAAGAAGTACATATTACAAATATATACCTATTTTAACAATTTCTAATTCATTTATGTAATATATGAGGGAAGAGACTCCTAACTTAGGAGAACCAGGTTGTCCTTCCCTACAATACTACTTTCATGAAGATAAATCTAAGAGCACTAATTAACAATGGCTTATGATGAAGAAGATGTAAAAGAAGAGGCTCCCAACTAAGAAGGTCCAAATTGTCCTTCTTCACAATCCTACTATATCACAATCACCATTGCTTCAAACCAGAAATGCATAAATAAATTCAAATGAGAAATGGAGAATGAAATTCAGTTATAGTTCAAGATCAAATAGAAGGGGAATTTAACTTAAATTCCTTTGTGTCCTTTCATATGTAGATTAGAACTAAACCAATATTCATTCAACAATCATCACACATCTAAATACATTTGAAACAAAAAAACTAGTTTATGAAAACTATGAAAATTGAACCAAGAAATGTACTTAGCTTGGTGTGGGGGCCCTCCACCCTTGCCTTGCACACTTGAAGAAATCTCAGCTACAACAACTTCAGTAAATCAACCAAGCATGAACAACAAATTTGAATGAAACAAGTTCTTCAAATTAGCTCCCAACTCCAATCATACAAAAGTTACATACAAATTCCCTTTCAAAAGCCATCAAAGTCTTGGCTTTAAATAGACGTTTAATGAAACAAACTGATCTATATTATCTCTAACGCTCATATCTACTCATATCCACCTATCTAAGTCGAACTCATCCAATTCATCCCAAGAAATATGGTCAATCCCATAAAATTTCAAAATTGCCTATTTCCTAGGGATTTCTAGTGACTAGTCATGTTTGACCAGCCTTGACCGGGCCTAATAAAGCTTGTTCTGGCTGAACCAAGTGGAGTTAGCTTAGTCCTAGTTCCCAAGCTGTCCATCCATGCATCAAAATCGAGCCCAAGTGTCCTGCAAACATGTCATCCACATAGCTATTACGGGATTTTTTTATTCAGTCCAAAATTGCACTTGAAACTCAATTTTCATAAAAACTTCTAGAAATTGCAAAATTAAAATTAAACACCTGAATATGCATAAAATACATCATAATGAGATGGATGTGATGGAAAATGGATGGAAAATATAAGGATTAAGTAGGTTTCCCTAAGCAAAAATAGACCAAAACTGAGGGCCAACAGGGCCAACAGAACCTTTCTTTAGAATATTTCCCACGTTAGAATTTTATTATGTTGAACCAGCCACATAAACAACTTTATTTTCATCCAATGTGAGTGTTGCCAAAGGTCCTTCCATACCTTATCAGGGTTTTGATAATCACACCCTAGGGCTATTCGTTTGGCTTCTTTGAGGTTAAAGTTTACCTTTTGTGTTTCTACCCCATCTTAGTTGGTCAGACAAGGATGATACCAAAATCTTCCTCTGTTCCAAGCTAGCAAGAGAGTTAGCCTGAGATTTTAAAGGGCTCTCTTCCCTGTAGCCTAGATCCTTCCATATTCTCCATTTTCCACTGTTCCTTACATGATCCCAGAAGTCACTTACCATGTATAAACCTTTGTTTTCAGTGTCATTCTTGAGATCGGTTAGTTCTTACCTAAACAGGTTTGGTTCTTGCCGCTAGTTGTCCTCCCAGAATCTTGCCAAGTTCCCAGCTCGGATCTCCTAGAAGTTGTGCTGCTGGAAAATACCTCTATTTTCCCAAGAAATATTCCAAATGTGGGAGCCCCTAATAAGCCCAGACATTTGAATATGATCCCTCTCCTGCCAATTATTTGCATATTTCTGTTTCCAAAGCTTGGCCCATGGGGTTGTCGATTCTTTAAGCCATCGCCACCAAAGCTTTGCACCCGAAACTCTACTGAGGGTTCCAGGTCATGAAGCCCCAAACTTCCATGGGCCTTAGGTTTGCAGATCTTGTACCAAGCTACCAAAGCCCATTTCTTTTTCTCTTCCCCTTTGCCCCAAAGCAAATCTCTTTGAATGTTCTTGATCTGTTGCAAAACTCCTTTAGGAGAAAGAAGAGTTGACATCATGAAAATGGGTATGGCCTACAGGAGAGGTTTTGTGAGCACAAAGCACCTTGCAAGATTCAAGGATCTGCATTTCCATTTCCTGAGCCTATCCTGAAGTTTGTTAATGATTGGCTCCCACACTCCCTTGCTTAGAGGTTTGTCTGTAAGGGGCACTCCAAGGTACTTAGAGGGTAACTGATCCCTTTGGAACCCTAGAATTCTGGAGAGGTTTCTCCGAATAGGAATGTCAGTGTTAAAAAAGAAAACTTTTGATTTGTCCAGACTTACCTCTGTACCAGCGGCCATAGCAAAGTCATTCAAGATTTGTTTAAAAGCCTTGGCTTCCTTGACTGTGGGAATGCCCTGCAACATAGTGTCATCCACAAATTGTTGGTGAGTTGAAGCAGCTCCATCTATAGTGAGTTTCAAACCCTAGATTCTTCCCTTAGCACTTGCTATTTTTATCGCTCTGCCTAGCCCTTCCATGATGAGCATGTTGGGCTAATTTATTGACTAAATTAACACAAATATTTAATTATCAATCCGGGTTTGTAAAACTTGGAGGCAAATCCACTGTATATGGACATCAGATATAATCAAGTTTAAAAGACAAAATTTGAAAAATTAAGGAAGTACATATTACAAATATAAATATATTTTAACAATTTCTACTTCATTTATGTAATATATGAGGGAAGAGGCTCCTAACTTAGGAGAACCAGGTTGTCCTTCCCTACAATACTACCTTCATGAAGATAAATCTAACAGCACTAATTAACAATGGCTTATGATGCAGAAGATGTAAAAGAAGGGGCTCCTAACTAAGGAGGTCCAGATTGTCCTTCTTCATAATCCTACTATATCACAATCACCATTGCTTCAAACCAGAAATGCTGAAATAACTTCAAATGAGAAATGGAGAATGAAATTCAGTTTTAGTTCAAGATCAAATAGAAGGAGAATCTAGCTTAAATTCCTTTGTGTCCCTTCATATGTAGATTAGAATTAAACCAATATTCATTCAGCAATCATTACACATCTAAATACATTTGAAACATAAACTAGTTTATGAAAACTATGAAAATTGAACCAAGAAGTGTACTTAGCTTGGTGTGGGGGCCCTCCACCCTTGCCTTGCACACTTGAAGAAATCTCAGCTACAACAACTTCAGTAAATCAACCAAGCATGAACAACAAACTGAAATGAAACGGGTTCTTCAAATTAGCTCCCAACTCAAATTATACAAAAGTTACATATAAATTCCATTACAAAAGCCATCAAAGTCTTGGCTTTATTTAGACTCGGTTTAATGAAAAAAATTGATCTATATTATCTCTAACACTCATATCTACTCACATCCACCTATCTAAGTCAAACTCATCCAATTCATCCCAAGAAATATGGTCAATCCCATAAAATCTCAAAATTTCCCTATTTCCTAGGGATTTTCTGGTGACTAGTCATGTTTGACCAGCCTTTACCGGGCCTAATAAAGCTTGTTCTGGCCGAACCAAGTGGAGTTAGCTTAGTCCTATTTCCCAAGTTGTCCATCCATGCATCAAACTCGAGCCCAAGTGTCCTGCAAACATGTCATCCACATAGCTATTACGGGAATTTCTGATTCAATCCAAAATTGCACTTGAAACTCAATTTTCATAAAAACTTCTAGAAATTGCAAAATTAAAATTAAACACGTGAATATGCATAAAATACATCAAAATGAGATGGGTGTGATGAAAAATGGATGGAAAATATAAGGATTAAGTAGGTTTCCCTAAGCAAAAATAGACCAAAACTGAGGGCCAACAGAGCACAAAGAGGAAGGGGGAGAGAGGATCTCCTTGTCTTAGACCCCTAGAAGGCATGAAGGTTCTTGAGGGTGAGCCATTGAGCATGATTGAAAAACTAGCCGTGGATGCAAGGTCCATAACCCATCTGATCGAATAGTGATCAAAACCATAAGCTTTCAACACTGCCCTGATGTAAGACCAGCTTAGCTTGTCATAAGTTTTCGCTAGGTCAAGCTGTATAATCATACCTGCTTGCTTATTGCTCTTAAGAGAATGTACCATCTGGTGGGCTCCAGTATTGCAGCAACAATGCTGCAAAAATGCTGCAACTCCTGGGACTCCCTTATTTACTTTTATCAACCTTGTAGTTCGTAACAAACTTGGAAGTGATGGTGCTGTATGCACAAGTACTAGCTCTTGTTGCAGCTATCACTTGGTCAGCTGGCACAAGTACACTAGGGGCTCAAGCCAAATTTTATGAGCTCTGAGAAGAAGCTGTTTAACTGATGGATGGAAGCTAACTCAAAGGAAGCTAATCTATTTACAGAAGGAAACTGAAAAGATGAAAGCAAACACAAACCCTAATTTTAACAGCTAGCTCAACTGATGCAAGAAAGAGGATGCAAGTTACTGGGAGAGATGCCATTGACTTGTAAGAAGATGAAATGCATGTATCTAGCTATGTCTACAGCAAAATCTGAAAGAACCATCTTTTTGTATTTTTGAATAAGTTGTTAGAATTATCATGCACGTGATTTCACTATTTTGACTGTGCAGAGGTGGATTGGCGAGAGGAAATGCTTGGAAGAGGTCGGGAAGGTTCAGAGAGGGCCTAAGGGGTCCCTAGCACCCTTCTTGAGAGTTCATAGTTTTTCCTTCAAGAAACTGCTTTCGTGAGATTCTACAGGAAGTCTGCAGGGGTTCTACAGGATGTCTGGAGTTTCTACAGGATGTCTGTAATTTTCTACAGGATGTTCAGAAATGGGATTTTGGAGCATGGATGGAGGGAAAAAGGTGGAGGAATGAGTATGGAGGTGAAATAGGGGTGTAAGGAGGTCCAGGGCTTGGTGGATGGAGTTGAGGAGTGGCGAGGATGGTTGGATTCGTTCAAGGAGAGATAGGACAATGATGCACAAAAATATGAGAATTAGGGCGAAGTGAGTGATTTTGGCAAATGTAAGGCAAGGATTCTAAGTAGAGGATAAAGTAGGTAGGTTGGATGGAGTATGGGCAGATGGAGAAGTATGATAGACACTCTGCAAGTTATTTTTCAAACTAAACAAACAAACACTTAGAAAACCTATGACCTAGTTACTTCATGCTAATCTGACCTAAGTAATAGCAAAAGGAAATGAACAGAAGTTTATTCGAAATGAAATACGTGAAATAACTATGCAACTAAGCAATCATAAACTGAAGCATTTAAACAAAACTAATATCAGCGTCTGCAAATGAGAATTCCAACACTAAGAATTGCATGACAAAGAAAAACAACGTTTTTGGTGGCAGCAAAGTCACCTTGGTCCTAGCTCATGATTCCACTAAGGGGGACGTGAGATCCAAGGTGCTTGGTAACCTTTTTCTAAAGATCTTCCCTGTGATTAACCTATCAAGTAAATATGAACATGAAAAGTTATTTTAATCATGAAAGACGACCTAAGTAACAAAGCACTATTTTAACTAAATGCCATATTTGTTGTAAGGATGCATCAGATCATATGGAAGTAAACAAAGGAGGTACTGGGCACTTGAGATGGGCCCAACCCCAAGAGCTACAACTTCCTAAGAGAGATTAGAGTTGGTGCAAAGCTGGATTCATATTTATTGATGAAAAGAATAGTTACATTCCAAAAACTGTCCACAAGGAAAACTTGAAAATGCATTGAAATGGAGAGCTAAACCATTGCCTAAAAAATGACTAAAACCGAACTACAAACTAGCTAACTTCTACCTACAAAGTGACTAACTGAAATGAGGTCCTAAGCCCTCTTATTTATAAAAATTGAGGACCCCAACAGTCCTCCTAAACTTTAGGGACTCGGCTACCCAAAACTTGCAATTAACAGCAATCCTACTTAACTTGCTTGCCTGCCCTTGTGATAATCGATTTGGTGGCCCTTGAACTCTGAGTCGATGGTGAAGAATTCGAGGTAAGGGCCCATAAATGAACCGGAAACATTCCTAAAAATCCTCTCCACAAATTTGGTTGCCATGTGCTCATTTAAACCTTTGATTTGTCTCCAAATTGACCAAAAAGACCGCATAAAGCACACATTAGACTTGTTGGCATAATGACTAACCCAATTCGCTCTATTAACATAAATATAATAAAAAAAAATGCAATAAACTAATGAGAATGGTGGATTAAGTCGAATTAGGAGGCTGAATGAGCCCATATAATTATCCATTTTTGGGGCTCATCATCACCCCCTACTGAAAGTGTTGCTCATCCTCTGAGCAACTAATGTATCTCTTCATCTTTGATGGCCCTGGTGGCCTCCCTGTCATGCCAAGCTTCTGAAGTGATGTCCTCTTCTAGGTCATGAAACCATGCTTTTCTCCCTACTTCTTCCCATTGCCTATGCTCATTTCCTTGTAGCAGTTTTGTTAAAGCCTCAGCCTTAGCGTATAGCTTGCCCTATCTCTATTGTTCATCAGATGTTTCCTTGTCTTTCCTTATTCCTGTGATTGTTTGGCCAGCTTTTCCTCCAATTTATTGGTCTCTCTTAGCTTAGCCCGAGTTTCCTATAGAGAATTCTCAGCTTCCTATAGAACTGTCTCAACTTCCTATAGCGAGGCTGTTGTGTCCAACATTTTCGTTCTTTCTCTCCAGGTGGATGTCTTCGGGCTTCCTCGTTCATAGGTGATGGATTCCTTTGAGGGGGACTTTTCCTTTTATGTAGTTGGGGCATCTACAATTGTAATTGGCTCTTTTGACTGTGGTTGGGGTCTGCTAGTTTTTATCCGCATGCTCCTCCTTGCCTTAAAATACATGGAAGGCTCCCTCTTTCACTGCCCCTTTTACTTTGGAGATGTGCTAAGGGTAGCCAGCATAGCTGCTGCCTCCCTGGCTAAAATCTCAGGCGATTTCTCCCTTTTGTTCCTTCGTTTCCATACTTCCTGTACAAAGTCCTGTGTCGACTATTTTTTGTCTTCTTGTAGAAACTGCTTTTTGGTTTCCTCTAGAAACTGTCTTCTGGCTTCCTATAGAACCTGTCTTCACTGTTTCAGTCTGCTTGGCTAGGGGTGTCTTGCCTTTTAATTGTGGTGTGGTTGCCTTGGTTGTGCCCTCACTTGTTTGGAATTTTTCAGTCCTCTCTGACTGCTCTACAATCGTTTCTCCCTTGGTGTTTGTGCCTTTGTTCCACCCACAGTTTTGGGCTCAGCAGCTTGGCCTTTCCCTCGTTTCTCTTCTTGTTCTTTCTGTGGTGGTCTATCCTGTGTTTCCTTACCCCTAGCTTTCTCTTCTGCCTCAATGTGCTCCCTTTCTTCACTGCTGGATGAAGTGAGTTCCTCGGCCAAAATTCGAATATCATCATCCTTGGACATGTTGTGGAAAATCTCCCAGGAGAGAGAGACAGTGTAGGTATGGAGGGCATCTTCCACTAGAAGCATGATAAGCCCATGATGGGCTAACTGATCTGGTATCCCTTCCTTCAATTTTGTGCCATATTCAATTAATGATTGTAGGAGGAAATAGGGGATGCTTAACTTCTGTTCTGGGGGTAAATCCATCCCATGTATGAGTTCACTTAGCAACTGGAAGTGATAACCGTAGACAATACTGAACCACCCCTTATAGGTAATGCATTTCATGATATGAGGACTGACCTTGCTCCAAAAAGGATGTAGGCTCGCTCTCTGGACCCCATTCTTGTCTTCTGCAAACTGTTCCTCTGGTAGGAAGAATTCTTTTTTTTGCTTTTTGGCCCAATGCCCTCTCTTCTTTGATCCAGGGTATCCCTAATGGCATATCAGTAACTCGACTAATGAGTTGTGGGGTAAGCTTTAGGGTCAACCCTTTGAAATTTACAGTGGCCAGTGTCTTTGATTTAGGCTACAGGGACATTAAGAACTCCTCTGTTATCTCATCGTCATGACCTTGAATTCTGTCACAAAAGGTCATCCAATTGGCATGGGTGAATAGGTTCACCACCTCGGGAGTTTCACGCAATTTTCTAGAATTCGAGGGTTCCTTTCTGATAAACCCTCCTGGCATGGTGAGAGTGCTCTGTTTTGGTTTGTGCTCTAATCAGAAAGGGAAATTCTATTTATGGTTTCCTCCCTTGAACTTGAAGACAGTGTCCCTCAGGTGTTTATGTTTTAACCTTGCACCAGTTTCCTGGTTTTAAAAAACTCGATTGTCTGTGTACAGAAGGAGGACTTTGGTTTCCCCAGACAGAGTAGAGAGCTCAATTTCCACCCTTAGCATACATACAATTATGAAAATTCAAATGCTTCATCTGCAGGTTAGCCCTCACGATGCTTCATCTTTTTTTTTTAGGAGAAAACTTTTTATTAGGGACCATGGAGGAGAGTTTTGACGTAGAACTGACTGAGTAATTCCGAGCAACACACAGGCAAACGACTATTTTCAACTCATAGGCAGACTTGTCTTTGACTTCCTTATTCAATATAGTTCAATTCATTACCTTTTGAACACACTGTTGGGCAATTTATTGTGCTTAAATTGTTGCATTAAATATCGACCAGGGAAACTCGTAAGCTTTTGATGATGCCAGCACTATATGTGCAGGAGTAGGCGACTAATTCTATCTCTAATTAAATTATCTGTGGTTCAATATAATATGCAAGGGAAGAGGCTCCTAACTTAGGAGATCTTGGTTGTCCTTCCCTACAATATCATAGAGAAACCATAAAACTAGAAACTTGAAATGTACACAAGGGAATGAACTTTAGTTGTTGTTTCGATTCAAAGAGAGAAAGACTAACTTAGTCTCTTGATTGCCATCTCTTGTACTAATCTAGACTAAACTAAAATTCATCCATAAGCGTAAATGAAATAACTTGAAACATAAAAGCAAAAACATGAATTCCAATTACAAGTCAAATAGAGAGAGAGAGCCTAACTTAGACTCTTAGTTGTCCTCTCATATGTTGATAAGACTCTAATTGAAAATTCATTCATCAAACCAATCTTCAAACATCAAACATCTAAGTAATTAAATAAAATAACATCTAATATGAAATAACATGCTCCTTTGCTCCTTCTAGAGTGAGCTCAATTCTCCTAGGAACAAAATGACAAGCCATTCCATATACTACATTAAGATATCTTCTATCTAAAACTACATAAAGGAAAACTATTTCTAAAACTACATAATGAAAATATATGTCAAATGAAGCTTTATTCCATCATCAATTGGATACAATGCTCTAAGAGTCCTCCCCTTGGAATGGAGGAGGTACTCCTATTTATACAAGAACTATGATAACAACCTCATAAATGCAAACCCACTATTCTCTCCTTTGACCCACATATTTCTCAACCAATGGTGACACACAACCCTATCCTCCATGATCTCCTCCATAAGGTCCATGATCTTCTCCATGAGGTTCATGATCTTTTCAAATTCGAATTTGAGCATAGAGTGCCACATAAGGATCCCTTGGAAGCTTCCTTTGTACCTACAGATGTCAACAAACTCATTCTAATTGTTAGGTATAAGTATAAGCATATTATTTTCTAAGTTTTAGCCATAAATTCACTTAAAAATGTTAAGAATTTAATAAACTTTGGAAAAGCATAGTTATGACCCAAATGGGGTAAACATAATGATATGGAGGTGGAATGGAGGTGACATGAAGGTAAAATGTGAAGATATAAGTGAATAATGGAGTGAAAAGAAGGACTATTTTGAGGCCCAACAGTGGGTTAAAAGAAGTAAATCCAACTCATCTCTTGGAGTAGGGCGTCCAAAGACTCCTCCCTCCCCAAGACAAGAGGGTGGCCCAAAATGAACAGAAAAGCAAAAATAAACAAATAGAAAGAACACCTACGCTCAGGACCTGAAGTAGAGTGAGAAAACTCGTTCTCTCCCCAGGACGAGAGATTGACCCTCTGGTTGGTCCAGATCATTATTTGTACCTTGTTAGCCTCACCGGCAATGGTGCCAAAATGTTAGTGTCCAGGTATGAATGATTTATTCACCTTATTCCGACATTAATTTATCAATCCGGGTGCATATCCTTTCCAGGCAACATGCAAGGTATATGTAGGGGCAAGGACACAATCAGTTTTGACCAAGGTTTCATTTCTAATATTTAGAACATGAATGTAAGAGTAAATAAATTACATAACTCCATAAACAATTATAAGAAATAAAGAACTGTAACAACAAACATAAACTAGTAAATAATGTACACACAAAGACGCAGCACCTGATCAGAAGAGCAAGCCGAGCTCTCTAATCAAGGTTGTGTTAGCCACAGAAAGGATTATAATAGCAAAATAGGTGATATTTTATTAATCTGTAACAGGTGATTACAATAGTGATGGGGAATCCCTATTTACAGGAACATTCTTGCTTTTATACATAGCACAGGAGAATAACATATCTCCCTAAAACATGGTAACCGCATATGCAAAAATATACATCAATTGGAATGACACCAACACCAGATGACTAAGATAGCAAAAAGGCGCAAGAATAGTTCCAAGGAATCGTGACTCTAGTTGTGTGGCCTCCTTAGGGCTAGTCGTTACCAGAGTTGTTGCGAAATGTTGAAGCGAGGGTTCCTGTTCTCCAAGCTGCGGTCAAACATTCAATTCAGTGTTGCGAATAGATAAGACTCTGTGACTTTACTTCATTAATTAAAATATTCCAATTGGAAAAGTCATTGGTATTTACCTTATAAGTTTAGCATAGCAACGTGGTTAAATAACTACAAAAAGGGTCAAAAAGGATGATAAAAATGGACAGAAAGATAGCAAGATTCAGTGCCCAACACCTTGGAAGGATTGGATAGAAACTAATCTCGTGATGGTTTTGTTATGGTTGACCCTGAGGTGGAATCAATGTTGATGGGCTGAGGTGGATGGCCTCTAGAATCCCTGGATGGTTTTGGATTTATGTGTTTTACGAGATCCGATATTCATACTTAAAATATGGAATAGGGGTGAATGGTTTAAGAGAGATTTGGCTCAGCGATTCTACGGTCGGATGGAACCTGAAAGTCCCATCATGGGTTTGGATTTTTCATCATCAATATGAGGTTATTTCTCCTTTTATTTATATGAATAATATACTAGATTATATGTGGTTTATATGGTTGTGATTTCATGAGTATTTACGCTACTATTAGGGTGTTTATTGATATGTTTTATGGCAGTAACTATGTATGCCTCTCATCATGTTTTTACTTGTAAATGAATAATCAATGTATCTATGACCTAATGGATGGAATGGTAACTGATCTGTTGAGGCATCAATGTTTCTTAGTGATTCTCAGATAAGTACGAGACCCCTATGCTCAGATCTATTGTTTATACCTATAGATTACATATTTCGAATATGTTTGGCGAAATTCATATCATGGCTAGTAAGGGTCCAATCAAGGTCTCATTAAAATGTTTGATTTCTCAGTGTTATTTCCTTGTTAATTTACTCTTCTAGAGGTATCAAGCAATACTAGGCAGTGACCTAGGATTTGGGCCTGAAAATGTGGCTTAATTCATGGGGACGCTGAAGCAAAACTAAGCAAAGAATCCCTCGACACTGTCTTGCAGGCCTGTGAGAGCATCTAGAAGTATCTGGACACTGGCACGCCCATATCATAAGAGTGTCTAGAGGTCAAGTTCTCCAAAAGTTGAGTGGGACTGAAGGGTAAGTTGTGTAAAGTGTTGGATTGGTTCCTTAGGGACCTAAGGTTGATGATGAATATTCGTATGGTGTGTTTCCATCGGTTCCACTTCCTTAATATGACTTAGGAGGTTGAATCATATCATAGTGGCCTCTTGTTGCATGTTTAGCCTAGCTGGATGGTTTCTTGGCTAAATTTGGAAGGAGGGTTTTACAGAGTGTTATCAACACATGGCTCACCCCTCAGAATAGATGGGCTTTGTGATTTTCATGCATGCATGTTAGTTGCATGTGTGTCTCTTACTCTTGCATTCCATGTTCTTATTTCATTTGCATAATGTGGATCATGGTTGTAGTGATGGCGTCATGATAAACTTGAGGTTGTTATGGTGGAGTGCATCATCATGAGTGTATGACTGGTTACATGTTATTATATCTCACTTGGTTATGTTCTTGTCCGTTTGTTGAATTATTGTATGTTTGATTGCATTCTTGTATGTTTGGTTGCATTCTTGTTTGGTTATGTTTGATTACATGTGTGTGTGCATGCTTGTGGTTGGTTACGAATTTCTTATGCATGCTAATGGTTGCATGTTGTCACGAGTACAATGATGTAGTTGTTGTTGTCATGCATGATATCGTGTTGTGTGTTGTTGTTAAGGTAATGCATTGATGACTGGAACATAGATAGAATGATTGTTGCATGTTTATATGCTTATGTGTTATGTTTCTATATGCTACCATGATTATGTTTTACATGTATCACACTACTTTGCTGATCTTGCCAACAAGGTATCTGCCTGAGCTATACTACGGTATGTTAGTTTATTATAGATGATAAAGACTCTCCCTATGAATCAAAAGAGAAGTATGGTGTTCGGAACTCTTATGATTTGGAAAATAAATTGTAAGGTAGACAATGATAGAATCATGCGAGCATAAGAGAAACTATCAGAGGTAAATGCAGTGATACTTTAGAGTTTGTTAGATTTGCAGCGACAAGGATGATGTTGGATCAACCATGAGTAGGAGGAAAAAAGTAATGAGGCATATGGTAGTAGGTTTCATGGTGGTCACAGGTCAGATGGTGGTGACACGGTTAGAGATGGAATATTTTTGGACACTCTAGGTAGGAGGAGGGATACAAACATGTACTATTATATTTCTAGTTCTAAAATGCATGATGATCGATGTTGTTGTCATCCGTACAAGAGGATTGATAAGGGATAACTTCTAAATGAGTTTAAGTAAGCAAATATAGATACTTTTGATGGAGATATGAAGAAATGGCACGAAGTAGAGGCATGGTTGCTTGGAATGAAGAAGTTCTTTAGGTTGCATGATTATTTTGAGAACACGAAAGCCATAATAGCTAAATTCAATCTCAAAGGTAAAGTAGACATTTGGTAGGAAGATATGAAGAATTTCAGAGGCATACGTGAAGGAAATTTTACTTGGAATGAGTTTGAGTGGCTATTCAAGAAGAAGTATTTTTCAAAGAGATACTTTGATGACAAGTGAAAATAATTTTATGAGCTAAAGATGGGGTCTATCAAAGATGATGAATACACTAGAAAGTTCTTGGAGCTACTGAGGTATGTACCTTACCTCAAGGAGGAGAAGGCTAAGATTCACATATTCGCTAGTGGGTTAGTAACGAAATTCAAAGATAGGATTGAGTTTGATGAGCCTAGATCGTTGTAGGGGGCCATCTAAAAACTAAAGCATTGCTATGAACAATCAAAGCACGATTCTGAAACTAAACCAGATTGGAAAGGTAATGCCAAGAATAAGGGAAAACGGGACAAGAAGTGAGTAAGACCATAGGATTCATGTAATAAATAGAATTATGAACAACCTAGGAGGTTCAACGCATCAGATAGAGGACAGGGAAACCATTATGAGGAGTAGAATAAGGAGCCCATGTGGTGTTGGACTTGTGGAAGAGATCATCACAGGAGGGATTTTCCATGATACCAGTGTGGTAGGCCTAATATATATAGTGCATAGGATGTGCATACAGTTGCGGATGTGGGGCAGAGTATTTCGCGTATTTATGCGGTTGTGGACAATAGACAAGCAGAGTACTGAGCATCTATTATTGAGTGGATGGTAATATTTGTGATCAAGCTAATTCTATTTTGATTGACCCTCAATCTATTAATAGTTATGTCAGTCCTAACTTCGTGGATAAGTGTGGTTTGAGTAACGAATTGCATGTAGAATATTGGTTAGTGCAGTTGCCTATAGGTACAAAAAAGTGAGTTCAACATTGGGTAAGAGCTTGTGCATTTTATTTGACTGGTATGCCTACCGCAACACAATTGAATGTATTACCTTTGTGATCATAAAATATGTTATTTGGAATCGATTGGTTGTATCTTCATAGAGCCAAGGTGGATTGTTGTGACAAAGCTATTGAGTGTTTGGGTGAAAATGGGGAACCAAGAGTCTTGCAAGGAAAGAAGAAAGGCACATCAGTTAGGATGGTGATAACTATGCAAGAAAAGCATAGCCACAGGAAAGGGTGTGTGTTATTCGCAATTAACATTTCTACTGAAAAAGGTAAGGAAGGTGAGGTTGCAAATATGTTGAGAAGGTACCTAGTTCTACAACAATTTTAGGATGTATTTCCTGAGGACATTACTGAGTTTCCACTGCAAAGGGAGGTAGACGTTTTTATTGAGTTTGTCCCAGTGGTAGCTCCAACATTAAAAGCACCTTATAGGATGAGCTCACCTGAGTTGGTGGAGTTGAACCTATAGTTGAAGGAAATGTTGGACAATGGGTAGTTAGGCCAAGTGTATCGCCATGGGGCGCACTAGTATTGTTTGTGAAGAAGAAAGATAGTACTCTGATATTATGCGCTGACTACAAATAGTTCAACATAGTGACCATCAAGAAACGTTATCCGTTACTAAGGATTAATGATTTTTTTGATTAGTTCAAGGAAGCAACAATGTTCTCTAAGATAAACTCGAGAGCTAGATATCAACAGGTACAGATCAAAAAGGAGGACATTTACAAAACAACTTTCGAGATGAAATATGGGCATTATGAGTTTGTTGTAGTTCCATTTGGATTAACTAATGCTCTAGCTACATTTACGTGCTTAATGAATAGTGTGTTGCGTCCATACTTGGATAAATTTGTTATTGTGTTCATTGATCATATATTGGTATATTTTAAAAATGAGGAAGAGCATGATGAGCATTTAACTTCAGTGTTGAGGTTGTTGAGAGAGCATCAATTGTACGCTAAGATCATCAAGTGTAGTTTCTTTGAAACTGAGGTACACTACTTGGGGCATTTTGTCTCCAAGGAGGGAATTATAGTAGATAAAAAAAAATATAAGGGCCATCATGGAGTTGGTAGCTCCTAGGAATGTGGATGAGGTGAGATCTTTCATAGGGTTGGTAGGAATTATAGGAGGTTCACTAGGAACTTCTCAAATATTTCTTATCCTATGACATCATTGTAGAGGAAAGCTAATAAGTTAAAATGGATAGAGGAGTGTGAGGATAATTTTGATAATCTTAAGTAGTTATTTACACCTGCACTAGTGTTAGATCACAGATCCAAATAAAGAGTTTGTAGTATGGAAATATGCTTGCAAGAATAGGACCTGGTCGAGTCCTTACATAGGATGGGTAGGTGGTGTAGAATTACCCATGCATGATCTTGAATTGGAAACGATTATACATACATTAAATATGCGGGGACACTATCTTCTAGGTAGGAGGTTTACCTTGATGAGTGATCATAGTAGTTTGTGGTACCTATTTGACTAACCGAATCAAAATGGTAGGCAAGCTCAGTGGTTAGCTATGCTTAGCGAGTTTAATTTTGAGATCAGGTACATCAAAGGTAAAGAGAAAAGAGTGGCAACTGCTCTTAGTAGGAGGATACATGTAAATCACTTAGCAGTTATGAGTTCCTATGGAACAGGCTTATGGGATAGGACCTTTTAGGCAGGTCACAAGGATGTTAGATATATGCAGATTATGCACAAGTTGCAGCAAAGTACCGGTACAAGTAAAAGTGATAGTAGAGGTACAGGTACAGGTCAAGGTACACAAGATGTGGACTATTTCCATACAGTAGATGGATTGGTTAGATTTAGAGACAAGATATATGTGATAGAGAGTAGTGAGCTCAAGAAGGTGTTCTTGAGGAAGTTTCATGCGAAACCATATTTGGGTCATCGAGGTTATCAAAAGACATTGACTTTAGTCAACAAGTTTTATTATTGGACATACCTGAAGAAGGATGTAGAAAAGTTTGAGGCTAGGTGTTTTAATTCTCAGCATGTGAAGCAAAAGTGTAAGCACCAAAGTGGACTTATACAACCAATTGAGATTCCAGTGTGGAAATCGTAGGTCATTTCCATGGACTTCATCACAGGGTTGTTGAGGACAGTGAGATAACATGATTTCATCATGGTTATTGTGGACAGGTTGACAAAGGTTATGCACTTCATTCCACTGAATTCTACATTCTCAAATAGTGATGTACCATAGTTACACATCATAGATTTGGTTCAGTAACATGGTGTTCCAAATAAGATTGTGTCAGAGAGGGATGCAAAATTCACTCCCAAGTGTTGGAAGGAGTTGTTTGTAGCTATGGGGCATAGAGTTGGCCTTCAATACAACTTATCATGTGCAAATAGATGGATAGATAGAGAGGGTCAATAGGATATTAGAGGACATGTTGAGGATGTATGTGATGCATCAATAACGAAAGTGGGAAGAGTATCTTCCACTAGTAGAGTTTTCTTACAACACTGGGTATCAGGAATCTTTGAGGATGAGTCTGTTTGAGGCATTCTATGGGAGGAGGTGGAATACTCCCATAAGTTGGAGTGATCGAGTGAACATGGTACTTATTGGATGATACATGTTGGTAGACATGGAATAGTAAATTCAAGTGATCAAGAAGAATCTAAAGGAAACACGAGATAGGAAAAAGAGTTATCCAGATCAGAATAGGTTGTTCAAGGAGTTCCAAGTTGGGGAGAAGGTGTACCTGCGTATAAAATTGAATAAGATCTCCTTATGGATTGGATCATGTGCCAATCTGGCACTGTGGTCTTATGGACCCTTCAGTATTGTTGAGAGGATTGGGCCAGTAGCCTATCAACTTGCACACCTCCAATAGTGAAAGCCCATGATTCTTTCCATGTGTCATTTCTTAAGAAGTATGTTAAATATGTTGATGATGTGATTGACTTGTTTGTATTGCAGGTTGAACCAGATGGAGAATTCCAGCCGCAGCCTCAGTGTATATTGCAGAAAAAGGTGCTCATGCTTCGAAACTGATCAATCGAGCATGTTAAAGTGAAATGGAAGCACTTTGTGCCTGGTGATGCTACATGGGAGATGTCATATCATATGCAAGCTATGTATCCTTCCTTGTTCGCCCGTTGAGACAAAGCAGTTTTGGCATGGTGGTTTGGTATGGTGTTTTGGTATAGATCTTGGTATATGCTTTGGTATATGTTTTTCTGATGTTGGTTTATGTGCATATGTATATGGATGTAAATACCGCCATGAGCTACGTTATAAAGCTGCAATAAGTAGTATTTGTGTCATGTGATTATGATGTTATGTTGTAATGTCTTCATGTTGGTTTTATTCTCAGCGGGTTGATTATTTGAAATGTTGCATCAAGCTAAGTTATAAAGATCCATCAATAATATGTTTTTCTTTTAGAAATTTTGTGGTTATAGGTGTTGTTGAACATCGAGGAAGGTGTTCCCCCAAGGGGTCATGTCCTATAACAACCCTGGTGAAAATTCCATGTATAAAAGTTAATAGAGGAAAAATAATAACCACAGTCGATGGGACACTTATTCCAAGATAAATGTTGGGAAAAAGTCCTAGTGATGGGGATAACTTGTGATTGATTAATGGCTAAGGAAAATGGAAAAGGAAATGGCTAAGGCTTTGCAAAGGAAAATTGAATTTTTGCAACATTTATATATGAAAAAAACATAAATTAGGAGAAAAGGGAGGTGAGGAGTCACAGGTTGCATGTGATGAGGCAATTGAAGGAAAATAATGGAAAATGAAGAAAATAGAGGCCTCATTCATAAAACAGCTTCTGAGAATCAGTTGGTAACCTTTTGTTAATTTAGTTTTGGATGTCTCTCATTATTCTCTGTCTCTCTCTCTCTCTCACACACACACACACACTCACATATTCTTAGAGGCTTAGAGTTTTCTTGGAGCACTCTTGGAGTGTAGGTTTTAACCCTGTACAGAAATTACCTACATACAAATTCTAAAAAATAGAAAATAAACAATGTGAGTGAATAACACATAAAACTCATATACACAGAGCTTTTCCCCTAAATCCCAAAACTGAGACTACCATCTTGACTTTTCATTATTTTCCTGTCAATGCTAGAATACATATTTATACATGCCTAAGTATCCAATACCATGGACCGAAAACATCACGCCAGAAACAATGTGCGAAAACCATGCACAAAACCATAGGTGGGTCTGCCCAACCTAATGTAGGGTCCAAAAAAATTAAAAAATCCCCGGGGAGTTGCCCCAAACCCTGTACAGGGGGCTAACCACCCCTCTCAAGCCCACTGTGCGCGCGCCCACCCCCCCCCCTTTTGTGCAATGATGGGGGGCTCCCCCTGATTAACTAGGTAGGGTAGTCATTGAAAGAATATAACACAACTTGACATTCTCCCACTTTCTGTTTTCTTTCTATAGGGGGCCATGAGAGATCCTAGTCATTTAACCAACCCTACAATGCCCATTGTTTCTCTACACCAACAAAATTTCTCAGAGCTCATAGATTTTGTCAATCCATCTATAACATTCTTCAAAATGTCCACCTTTTCTAGCAACACCTTTTTGTATTCTATCATATCCCTCACAAATTGATATTGAACATCAATGTGCTTTGTCTTTGAATGATAAGCAGGTTTCTTTGTAAAGAAAATTGCACTTTGGCTATCACAGTCTATCCTTATAGTTCCTCGTACTAACCCCATACTTGAACACAATCTTTGCAACCCAACTGCTTCCTTGCTTGCATGAGTGGCTGCCATGTATTCTGCCTTTGTAGTTGATAGTGCCAGTACAGATTGTTTCTTACTCATCCAACCGGCTGCACCTCTAAATAGGTTAAACATATACCGACTTGTAGATCTGCTTTGATCCAGATCTCCAGTCTATTCTGCATCAACCAAGCCATGAATATCCAACACTTTGTCCAATCTTGATCTTCCTTGGTAGCACAAACCATAAACACTAGTGCCACGCAAATACCTGAAATCCCACTTCACTATTGTCTAATGCTCCTTCCCTAGTTTTGACATAAACCTGCTCAATACTCCCACTGCATCTGCAATGTCTGGTCTAGTACAGACCATCACATACATCAGGCTACCAAGTACACTTGCATATGGAACACGGGATATGTCCTCTTCCTCTTCTTATGTCTTGGGACACTGTTCAGTAGATAACTTCATAGCTACAGGAATAGGAACCTTCAACAGTTTATTATCCTTCATATTAAAAATTTGTAGTATTGTCTCGACATACTTCCTCTAGTTTAAATGTAGCTTGCTATTTTCCTGATCTCTTCTAATTTCAATGCCCAAAATATAGTTTGCAGCACCAATATATTTCATGTCAAATTTGGAGGACAATTGGGTGTTCAAATATTGGATAATTCCTTTGTCAATTCCAACCAGCAATATATCATCCTCATACAAGACCAGATAAATAACACAGTCACCAATTAATCTAAAATATACATAGTGATATTCCTTGCTTCTAGTGAAGCCAAGTCCCCGTATAAATGTATCAAAATTTTGATACCACATCCTTGGTCACTGTTTTAACCCATACAGAGACTTCTTTGAGTTTCATACCAGTTCTTTCTTACCCTTCACCACAAAGCATTTATGTTGCATCATGTAGATCTCTTATTCTAGATCCTTGTGAAGAAATTTTGTTTTCACATCCATCTGTTCTACCTCAAAAAGCAGCAACAACAGATAAAAGTAATCTAATATAAGCTACCTTGGCAATAGGAGAAAAAATGTCACCAAAATCAATTCCCGACACCTAGGAATAACCTTTTGCTACCAACCGAGCTGTGTATTTCTCCACCTTTCCTTTTGCATTCATTTTCTTCTTGAACACCCATTTGTTGCTAATGGGATTTCTTCCAGCTGACAATTCCACCAGATCCAAAGCCTATTTTTTGTGCAAAGATGCCATTTCATTAACCATGGCCTCTTTGCAAAGTTTACCATCCTCTGAATCTACTACTTCTTTCACAGTTCTGGGATCATCATTAGTAATAGATAAAGCAAAATTTGACCAGAAATTAGATGGACTATACCTTTCTAGTTGCCTTCTTTCTCCAACTGATCTTCTCACAACTGGAGTTTGTACCTCTTCATCTCCTGATTCCTCTTCTGTTGTAGAGTCTGATTCTTCATCCTTTAGCTCAAAGTCTATTTTCTCAGGCTCCTTTGAAGGGAATTCATGTTTAATAACATCTTTAACCTCTCTGAACACCACACCTTGGCTATACACAATTGTACTTGTTATTGGGTTCCAAATCTTATAACCCTTTAAACCATCCTTATACCCAATAAAGATGCACTTTTCAGATTTACTATCCAACTTTGTTCTTTTCTGCTTTGGAACATGTACATATGCATCACATCTAAATACCCTCAGATGTGAAAGAGAGGGTTTCTTACCAGTCCATACTTCTTATGGAGACTTATCCTCCAATGTTGATGAAGGTGATCTATTGACCACGTAACATGTAGTCTCCACTGCCTCTGCCCAAAATTTTTGTCCTAACCTGGCACCACTGAGCATGCTTCTTTCCCTTTCCATCAACATCTTGTTTATTCTTTCTGCAACTCCATTTTGCTTAGGTTTGTATGGAGTAGTCTTATGCCGTGCAATACCACACTTCTTATAGAATTCTTCAAATTCCTTCTTGCAAAGCTCTCCACTGTTATATGTCATCAACACCTTTATCTTCTTCTATATTTGGCTTTCTAGTAGACCCTTAGATTCTTTAAACCTATCGAAGACTTCAAATTTATTCTTCAGAAAATATATCCATGTATTCCTTGAGAATTCATCTATAAATGATACATAGTACAGAGACTTACCTAGTGATGGAACCTTCATAGGTCCAAACACATAACTGTGCACAAGCTCTAATATTTGTTTCGCCCTCTTACCACCAGAGGGGAAAATCACCTGATTCTACTTCCCATATACACAATTTTAACATAAATGAAAATCCAGAGAGATTTTAGTAATACCTTCTACCATACCCTTACCATGAAGTATTCAAAGGCCCTTCTCTCCAATATGTCCAATCCTTTGATGCCACAACATGGTCATTTCTTCAGAGACCACTAGATTTTCTACTCTAGTTTTAGGAACCACAAAACTATTGCACCCATAAAAAATAGTGATACCTTACATCTTGTACAGAGTTCCAATTAGAAATCCCCGCATCAATACCAGTTCTCCTTGAACCATCTTGCAGGTATCCTTCTCAAACACTATTTTTACACTTGCATCATCCAGATTGCTTAGAGAAGTTCAATTTTTGGCCAATGCATGAATATGCAGAACACCCGGAAGTGTTCTAATCCTTCCACCTTGCAAATTAAACTTAATATTTATGCGATGAACGATTTAATCCTTCCTTTCATCCCCTAAGAATACATCACCACCATCATATTTATCATACTCATAGAACCACTCTCTATGGGGAATGAAGTGATATGATGCACCTATATTAATCAACCATGCATAATGATCTACATGTGTACTTGAAGAAACCAAGTACACATCCCCACCTTCATCTGAGGTGGTTTTCACCTCTGCAGAAGGAGAATCATCAGATCCATTTCCTTTGTCAAGAGCTTTAGATTTACAGTCCCTTTTGTAGTGCCCTTCCTTTCCACATTTCTAAGACACCTTTACAGGTTTTCCTAGAGATTTAGATCTCCCTCTAGATTTATATCTCCCACTCAATTAATTACTTTTGTTTTCATTCTCGGACCATCCTCATATAGACAGGGCATCACCATTCTGGCTCTCCATATCTTTCTGTCTCATCTCCTCTGTCAGCAAGAATGAGAATATTTCATCAAACTACAAGGAGTTGCATTGCCATCTATTGCAATAACCAAACTATCCCACGAATATGGTAGAGAACACAACAAACTAATGCACTTATCTTCATTTGAAATTTTAATATCAAAAGATAATAACTGACTTACCACATTATTAAATGCATTCAGATGCTCTGTCATTGAGTCTCCATCTTTCATGGTCATGTTATACAACTTTTTCTATAGGAACAATTTATTCACCAGAGACTTAGATTGGTAAAAAGTCCCTAACTTGTCCCGCAAATCCTTCACCTTAGCTTCCCCTGACATATTTAGCAATACTAAATCTGAGACACATAATCGTATTTTTCTCTTTTCCTTCTAATCCAAATTCTTCCATTCTTCATCAGACACTCCTGTTGGTTTAGTATTCAGATCTAAGATGATCCACTAATTACCAAAAGATCATCCATCTTGAGTTTCCATAACTCGATCTCTATATTTTCACTCCTCGTCATCTGCTTTCACCACCAAAATCGATCCCACAGATCTCCCACTAAACAGGGTCCACCACAGGCCTCAGTGAAATCCCTCAATGACAAAGGGGTCCCCTTGAAGCCAAAATAGCTCTGATACCAAATGTAGGTTTTAACCCCATAGAGAATTTACCTGCATACAAATTCTAAAAAATAGAAAATAAACAATGCGAAAGCATAACACATATACACAGAGATTTTCCCCTACATCCAAAGACTGGGACTACCAACTTGATTTTTCATTATTTTCCTTTCAATGTTACAATACATATTTATACATGCCGAAGCATCCAATACCATGGACTAAAAACCATCGCGCCTAAAACCATGTGCAAAAACCATGCACAAAACCATAGGTAGGTCCACCCAACCTAATATAGGGCCCAAAAAAAAAAATTCCTTGGGGCGCTGCCCCAGGCCCCATAGAGGGGGGCTAACCTACCCCCTCAAACCCCCTGTAACTCCCCCACTATGAAATCGATGCAACGAAGGGGAGGCTCCTCCCCCCCTCTAAACCCGCAGTTAACTAGGTAGGCTAGTCATGGAAAGAATATAACACAACCCAACATTAAGGGTGTGGAAAACTTGGATTTTTGGAGGAAGAAGGAAAAGGAAGAGTAGGAAAGCCTAGGAGGACATTAGGATCAACAACTACATCAGATTTTCCTTAAAGTGAGTTAGGAGGTCAAATCATATCATAATTGCCTCTCGTCGTGTGCTTTCCCCCGTGGGCTAGTTGCTTGGGTAGATGTGGGAAGAGGGTTT
This sequence comes from Pinus taeda, assembly GCA_000404065.3. Lineage (NCBI taxonomy): Eukaryota > Viridiplantae > Streptophyta > Pinopsida > Pinales > Pinaceae > Pinus > Pinus taeda. The sequence goes on along the minus strand of APFE030943465.1, from coordinate 74,490 downwards.
TACAGAGTGGTAGCAGAGCATGGTTCACCCCTTAGACTCGTTGGGTTGTGTGTTGGTCATGCTTGCATGTCAATTGCATGTGTGTCTCTTGCACTTCCATTCCATGTTCTTGTTTCATTTTCATAATGTTAATCATGGTTGTAGTGATGTCGTCATGAGAAACTTGATGTTGTTATGCTGCAGTGCATCCTCAAGAGTGTAGAAATGGTTACATGTTGTTATATGTCACTTGCATATTGTTATATGTCACTTGGTAACATTCTTGTATGTTTGGTTGCATTTTTGTATGTTTGGTTACATGTACCATTCTTGTATGTTTGGTTACAAGTATTGTTCAGTTTTCTTAATTACATGTGTTTGTGTATACGTGTGATTGGTTACACATTGGTTATGGGTGTTAATGTTTGCATGTGGTCATGTGTACAATGATGTAGTGGTTGTTGTCATGCATGAGGTTGTGGTGTGCATTGTTGTTAAGGTCCGACATTGCTGACTGAACCCTAGCTAGAATGATGGTTGCATGGTTATATGGTTACATGTTATGTTTCTATATGATTTCATGATTATGTTATACATGTATCGTGTCGATTTGATGATTTTTCAGACAAGGCATCCTCCTCGATCTATACTAAGGTACGTTAGTTTATTGTGATTTGGTTTAGTTGACATGATATACCTTGCAGGAAGAAATATCAAATGGCTAGCAAGATGGTAGAATACAAAGACGCTCCCAATGAATCAGAAGAGAAGTATAGTGTTCAGAACTCTTCCTATATGGAAAATACACTAAGAAGCTTAAATGAAGAAATAAGGAGTTGTATGGTAGTCAATCACATAATCATACAGGCATAGGAGAAGCTAGTAGAGGTAATTGTAGTGATACTTTAGCGTTTGTCAGATTTGGAGTGACAGGGACCAGGTCAGATCAGTCATGAGTAGGAGAAAAAACTAATGGGGAATATGGTAGTAGGTCACATGGTGGTCACAAGTCAGATGGTGGTGAAACTGTTAGATATGGAAGATTATTGGACACCCTGGATAGTTGGAGGGATAGACATAGGTACCACTCTAGTTCTGGTTCTAACAAGCATGATGATCGATATTGTTATCATGTGTATATGGTGAGCGATAAGGGATACTTGCCAGATGAGTTTAAGAAAGAAAAGAAACCCACTTTTGATGAAGTGATGAAGAGATTACGGGATGCATATGAATGGTTGCTTGGCATGAAGAAGTTATCTATCTTGCATGATTATTCTAAGAAATGAAATCCAGAGTCACTATGTTTGGTCTCAAAGGTAAAGAAAAGATTTGGTGGGAAGATGTGTTGAATGTGAGAGGCATACATGAGGAAACATTGAGCTGGAGTGAGTCTGAGCGGCTATTCAATAAGAAGTATTTGCTAGAGAGATACTTTAATGATGGGGCAAAAAAGTTATATGACCTAAATATGGCGTCTATGAAATGATGAATACACTAGAAATTTCTTGGAGCTACTAAGGTATGTATCCTACCTCAAGGAGGAGATGGCAAAGATTTAGAGATTCACTAGTGGGTTACCAATGACATTGAAAGGTAGGATTGATTTCGACGAGCCTAGAGCATTGGAGGAGGCCATCTGAAAACTAAATAATTTATGTGAACAATCGAAGCACAAATATGAGACTAAACCAAATTGGAAAGGAAATGACAAGAACAAAGGAAAACGGGACAAGAAGCCAGTAATGCCATATGATTCAAGAAATAAATGGAATGATGCACCACCTAAGAGGTTTAATGCATTGGATAGACAACAAGGACATCGATCTGAAGAGAAGAATAAGAAGCCCCCATGGTGTCAGAATTGTGGAGGAGATCATCGCAGTAGGGATTGTCCATAGCACCACGGTGGTAGGCTTAAGATATATAGTGCACAAGAGGCACAGACTATTGGGTATATGTGGGAGGATTGTGTTATACAGTAGACCAATGGTCTGCTGTTGTATACTCCAATGAATACACAAACATCCTCCAAATACTAGAGTGGTATGAGAGCATGGTTCACCCCTCAGGCTGGATGGGCCATTTATTGGTCATCCATGCAGGTCAACTACATTTATGTCTCTTACACTTGCATTCCTTATGCTTGTTTTATTTGCATAATGTTGATCATGGTAGTAGTGATGTCGTCATGACAAACTTGATGTCATTATGGTGGAGTGCATCATCAGGAGTGTATGACTGGTGACATGTTGTTATATGCCCCTTATATGTTGCAATATGTCTCTTGCTTACATTCATGTATGTTTGGCTACATGTATCATCCTTGTAGGTTTAGTTAGATATATTATTCATTTATGCTTGATTACATGTGTTTGTGCATGCATGTGGTTGGTTACGCATTGCTTATGCATGTTAATGTTTGCATGTGGTCACATGTACAATGATGTAGTGGTTGTTGTCATGCATGAGGTTGTGGTCTGTGTTTTTGTTAAGGTCCTACATTGATGACTAGAACCTAGCTAGAATGATGTTTGCATGGTTATACACTTATGTTTTATGTTTCTGTATGATGTCATGATTATGTTATACATGTATCACATTGATTTTTGGATTTTGTAGACAAGGTATCCCCCTCGATCTATACTAAGGTACATTTGTTTATTGTGATTTGGTTTAGCTGACACAATATACCTTGTAGGAAGAAATATCAAAAGGCCTAGAACACGGTAGACTACAAAGACTCTCCCTATGAATCAGAAGAGAAGTATAGTGTTGGGAACTCTTCCTATTTGGAAGATACACTGAGAAGCATAAATGAAGAAATAAGGAATTGTAAGTCAGACATTGACATAATCATACAGGCATAAGAGAAGCTAGCAGAGGTAACTATACTGATGCTTTAGAGTTTGTTAGATTTGCAGTGACAGGGACCACATCATATTAGCCATGAGTAGGAGAAAAAACTAATGGGGCATATGGTAATACATTGCATCATGGTCACCAGTCATATGGTGGTGATAATGCTACAGATGGTAGATTGTTGGACACTCTAGATAGGAGGATGGATAGACACATGTACCATTCTAGTTCTGGTTCTGACAAGAATGATGATCAATATCATTATCAACCTTATAGGAGGAGTGATGAGGGATAATTGCGAGATGATTTTAAGAAAGCAAAGCCACCTACTTTTGATGGAGAGATGAAGAAATTTCATGATGCATAGGAATGGTTGCTTGGAATGAAGAAATTATCTAGGTTGCATGATTATTTGAAGAACATGAAAGCTAGAGTATCTACATTCTGTCTCAAAGGTATAGTAGACATTTGGTGGGAACATTTAAAGAATGTTAGAGGCATACATGAGGAAGAATTTACTTGGAGTAAGTTTGAGTGGCTATTCAAGAAGAAGAATTCTATGACCTAAATATTTTGGTCTATGACATGATGAAAACACTAGAAATTTTTTAGAGTTGCGAAGGTATGTATCTTACCTCAAGGAGGAGTAGCTCGAGATTCAGAGAATCGCTATTTGGTTACCAATGACATTCAAAGGTAGGATTGAGTTTGATCAGCCTGGATCATTGGAAGGGTCCATGTGAAAATTAAATCATTTCTATGAACAATAAAAGTGAAAGTCTGAGACTAAACTAGATTGGAAAGGTAATCCCAAGAACAAAGGAAAACAAGACAAGAAGCTAGTACGACCACAGGATCCCAGTAATAAAGAGAATGATGGAACACCTAAGAGGTTCAATGCATTGGATAGAGGATAGGGACATTGATCTGAGGAGAAGAATAAGGAGCTTGTGCGGTGTTGGACTTGTGGAGGAGATCATCGCAGGAGGGATTATCCATAGTACCACGGTGGTAGGCCTATGTTAAATAGTGCACAGGAGGCGCATACTATTGGGTAGATGCAGGAGGAGGGTGTTATAGAGAGGACCAATGCTGTAGTACTGTATACTACCATGAATACATAAACCTCCTCCAAATACTAGTGTGGTATCAGGGCGTGGTTCACCCCTCAGACTGTATGGGTGACGTGTTGGTCATGCATGCATGTCATTTGCATCTGTGTCTCTTACACTTGCATTGCATGTGCTTATTTCATTTTCATAATTTTTATCATGGTTGTATTGTTTTCATCATGAGAAACTTGATGTTGTTATGGTGGAGTGCATCGTTAGGATTATATGAATGGTTAGATGTTGTTATATGCCACTTCTTTACATTCTTGTATGTTTGGTTGCATTCTTCTATGTTTGGTTACATGTATCATTCTTGTAGGTTTGATCACAGCTATTTTTCATCTATGCTTGGTTACATGTGTTTATGGATGCATGTGGTTGGTTACGCATTGCTATGCATGTTAATGTTTTTATGGGGTTAGGTGTACAATGATGTAGTGGTTGTTGTCATACATGAGGTTGTGGTGTGGGTTGTTGTTATGGTCATGCATTGATGACTGTACCCTATATAGAATGATGGTTGCATGGTTATATGTTTCTATATGATGTCATGATTATATTATACGTGTATCATGCTGACTTGTTGATCTTCTAGACAAGGTATCCTCCAAGAGCTATACAAAGGTACGCTGGTCTATTGTGATTGGTTTAGCTGACATGATATACCTCATAGGAAGAAATATTGAATGGCTAGCAAGATGGTAGACTACAAAGACTCTCCCTATGAATCAAAAGAACAGTATGGTGTTCGGAGATGTTCTAGTTTGGTATATACATTGATAAGCTCAAAGGAAGAAATAAGGAGTTGTAAGGCATAGAATGACAGAATCATATAGGCACAAGAAAAGCTACAAAGGAAAATGCAGTGATTATTCAAATTTGGTTAGATTTGCACTGACAAGGACCACATTGGATCAGCCATGAGTAGGAGTAAAAAAATAAAGGGACATATGGTAGTAGTTCGCATGATGGTCATAGGTCAGATGGTGGTGACACAATCAGAGATGGAAGATTATTTGACACTCTAGACAGGAGGAGGAATAGACACAGGTACCATTCTAGTTATGGTTTTGATAGGAATGATGATCAATATCTTTATCATACGTATAGGAGGTGTAACAAGGGATACTTGCGAGATGAGTTTTAGAATGAAAAGCCACCTACTTTTGTTGAGAGATGAAGAAATTGCAGGATGCAGAGGCATGGATTCTTGGAATGAAGATGTTCTTTAGGTTGCATGATTATTTAGAGAACATGAAAGCTAGAGTAGCTACATTTAGTCTCAAAGGTAAAGAAAACATTTGGTGGGAAGATGTGAAGCATGTCATAGGCATACATGAGGTATATTTGACATGGAGTGAGTTTGAGTGGCTATTCAAGAAGAAGTATTTATCGGAGAGATACTTTGATGATAGGGAAAACGGATTGTATGAAATAATGATGGGGTTTATGAAAGATGATAAACACATTAGGAAGTTCTTAGAGCTACTGAGGTATGTACCTTACCTCAAGGAGGAGAAGGTGAAGATTCAAAGATTCACTAGTGGGTTACCAATGGAATTCAAAGATAGGATTGAGTTTGATGAGTCAAGATCATTGGAGGAGGCCATCCGAAAGCTAAAGTTTTCTATGAAAAGTTGATGTGCAATTCTGAGACTAAACTAGATTGGAAAGGTAATTCCAAGTACAAAGGAAAATGGGACAAGAAGTCAGTAAGACCACAAGCTTGAGGCAATAAAGAGAATTATGCACCACCTAATAAGTTCAATGCATTTATCAAATGATAGGGACATCGATTGGAGGAGAAGAACAAGGATGTAGGCTGAAATCCTATAGAGTGTTGGACTTGTGGAAAAGATCATTACAAGAGAGATTGTCTGTATAATCAGGGTACTAGGCCTCAGATATATAGTGCACAGGAGGCACAAACTGTTGGGGACCTTGGTCAGAGCGTTCCTTGTATTTATAAAACATTGGATAGAAACATGCAGGCCATCATACTTCTACCATTGAGATGCATGGTAGGCTTTCTGACAAATTAGTTTATATTTGGATTGACCATGGATCTAATTATAACTCTTTTACTGCTGACATGGTGGATAAGTGTGGTTTGAATAAGGAATTGCATGTGGAATGTTGGTTAGTGCAGTTGGTGACAATTAAAATCAAGCAAATTCATCATTGGGTAAGATCTTGAGCATTTGATTTGAATGGTATGCCTACCATAACACATTTCAATTTATTACTGTTTGGTTCATATAGTATGTTGTTGGGCATGGATTGGTTGTACCTTCAAAGAACCAAGGTATATTTTTATGACAAAGCAATTGAGTTTGTGGATAACAATGGGCAACCGAGAGTCTTGCAAGGAAAGAAGAAATCTAGATCAGTTAGGATGGTGAAAACTATGTAAGCAAAGCGTAGCCACATGGGATGGTGTATGTTATTTGCAATGCACATTTCTAGTGTCAAGGTTAAGGAAGTTTAGGATGAAAATGTGTTGAGTAGGTACCCAATTTTACAACAATTCAAGGATGTATTTCCTAATCAAATTACTGAGTTTCCACCACATAGGGAGGTGGACTTTTCTATAAAGTTGGTGCTAGGGGAAACTCTAGCATCAAAAGCACCTTATAGGATGAGCACACCTAAGTTGGTGGAGTGAAAGTTGCAGTTGAAGGAAATGTTGGACAAGGGGTACATTAGTCCAAAATTATTGCCATGGGGTGCATCAATATTGTTTGTGAAGAAAGATGGAACTCTCAGATTATCCATTGATTATTGGAAGTTGAACAAAGTGACCATCAAGAATAGGTACCCAATACCGAGGATTGATGATTTTTTTGATTAGTTGAAGGGAGAAGCAATGTTCTCTAAGATTGATATTAGATCTGGATATAATTAGGTACACATCAGAGAAGGGGATATTTACAAGACAACTTTCTAGACCAGGTATGGGCATTATGAGTTTATTGTAGTTCCATTTGGCTTAACCAATTCTTGAGCTACATTTATGTGCTTGATGAATAGTGTGTTGCGCCCGTATTTGGATAAATTTTTTATTGTGTTGATTGATGACATATTCTAAAAATGAGGAAGAGAATGGAAAGAATTTAGCATTAGTTTTGAGTTTGTTGAAGGAGAATTAGTTGTATGCTAAGCTTAGCAAGTGTAGTTTCTGGATTTAAGATTATATTATTAATATTAATTATGATCAATATTAATATTAATTAATACGAATTATTATTATGAATAATTATATTAGTAATAATAAATAATCTATTAATAATAATATTGAAAAATTAATAATTAATAATTATTCTATATTAAATTAAAAGTAACCTATTATTAAAATATTATAATTGATTAATTAAAAATTAATATTAAAATTAATAGTAACCAATTATTTAAAAGTTATAAATTAATTATTATAAGAAATTAATATTAATTTTAACTATGATAATGAATCAACATAATAATATTATATTAATTTAAATAAATTAATTAGCTCATCATTAATTAATCAAAATTATGTTTCAAAAAAGAAAGAATCGACATTCCTCTCAATTACTCTCTTTTATTATTAATCAAAAAAGAGTCGACATTCATCTAAATTTTCTCTCCTCATTACTATTTAATTCTCTCCATTAAGCTCTTCTTCTATCAAGCATTCAAGTTTTCCTGATGATGGATCCCGATTGGGATTTGAAACATTGCCAGAAAATGGTTCTTACTGTGGATTCTCCGGTAACAAGTCAAAAGTGTAGTTTCTTTCAGACTAAGGTACACTACTTGGGGCATGTTGTCTTCAAGGAGGGAATTGCGGTAGATCTAGAAAAGATAAGGGCCATCATGGAGTGGGTAGCTCCTAAGAATGTGGATGAGGTGAGATCTTTCATGGGGTTGGAAGGATATTATGGGAGGTTCATTAGGAACTTCTCACAGATTTCTTATCCTATCACATCATTTGCAAAGGAAGGGTAAGAAGTTTGAGGCTAGTTTTGAGTAGCTTAAGCATTTGTTGACACATGCACCAATGTTAAAGATTGCAGATCCAGACAAAGAGTTTGTAGTATACATAGATTCTTGCAAGAAGGGACTTGGTGGGGTCCTTATGCAGGATGGAAAGGTGGCATGCTATGAGTCGAGGAAATTGAATTAGCATGAGAAAAAATATCCCATGCATGATATTGAGTTTGCACCGGTCATACATGTGTTGAATATGTGGAGATACTATCTTCTAGGTAGGAGGTTTACATTGGTGAGTGATCAGAGTGGTTTGTGGTACCTATTTGACTAACCAAATCTACATGGTAGGCAGGCTTGGTGGTTCGCTGTGATAAGTGAGTTTAATTTCGAGATCAAATATATCAAAGGTAAAGATAACAATGTGGCATATGCTCTTAGTAGGCGGATAGAGGTAAACAACTTATCAATTATGAGCTCCTATGGGACAGACTTATAGCATAGGATCTTGCAAGTAGGTTAGTAGGATGTCAGATATATGGAGATTATGCAGAGGTTGTAGCAGAGTACTAGTAGAGGTACACATGATAGTATAGGTACAGGTAAAGGTAGTAGTACATGTATAGGTAGTGGTACAAGTATAGGTATAGGTGTAGGTAAATAGGATGTGGACTATTGTCTTACAACATAGGGATTTGTTATATTTAGAAACAGGATATATGTGCGAGACAGTGGTGAGCTCAAGACTATGATCTTGAGTGACTTTCATACAAAATCATATTCACATCACTAAGGTTATCAGAAGACATTGACTACAATAAATAAGTTTTATGATTGGTCGAAACTAAAGAGGGATGTAGGAGAGTTTGTGGCTAGGTGTTCTGACTGTGAGCATGTGATTGTAGAGTGTAAGAACCCATGTGGACTCGTACAGCCGATTGCAATTCTAGAGTGTAAATGAGATGTCATTTCCATGGACATCATCACAGGGTTTCCGAGGATGGTGAGACAAGACAATTCCATCATGGTCTGGGAGGTGGGTAGCCCCCCTCTACAGGGTCCTGGGCAGCGCCCCGGGAATTTGTTTTTTGAACCATATATTAGGTTGGGCGAACCTACCTATGGTTTCTGGTCCATGGTATTGGATGCTTCAGTATGTATATATATGTATTGTAATATTGAAAGGAATATAATGAAAAAGCAAGCTAGTAGTCTCAGTTTTGGGATCCAAGGGAAAATCTCCGTGTATATGTGTTTTATGTGTTATGTTCTCGCATTGTTTATTTTCTGTGTTTTAGAATTTGTATGTCGGTAATTTCTGTATGGGGAAAAAACCTACATTTGGAATCAGAGTTGTTTTGGCTTCAAGGGGACACCTTTGTTGCTAAGGGGTTTCGCTTGGGCCTGTGGTAGACCCTGTTCAGTCGGAGATTTGCGAGATCAATTGTGGTGGTGAAAGATGATGGCGAGCAGTGGAAAGATAGAGATCAAGAAATTAAATGGTCAGAGTTTTGAGTTGTGGAAACTCAAGATGGAGGATTTGTTGGTGGATAAAGATCAGTGGATCATGGTAGATCCGGGTACTAAATCAACGGGAGTGTTCGATGAAGAATGGAAGGAGTTGGATCGGAAGGAAAAGATCACAATATGATTGTGTGTCTCAGATTCAGTATTGCTGAATGTATCAGGGGAAGCTACAACGAAGGCTTTGTGTGACAAGTTAGGGACTTTGTACCAATCTAAGTCTCTGGTGAATAAACTATTCCTGCGGAAAAAGTTGTATAACCCGAGGATGAAAAATGGAGACTCGATGACAGAGCATCTGAATGCAATTAATACTGTGGTAAGCCAGTTAGCATCTGTTGATATTAAAATTTCAAATGAAGATAAGTGCATCAGTTTTTTGTGTTCTCTACCAGATTCATGGGATAGTCTGGTTATTGCAATAGGTAGCTATGTAACTGCCTTGCCGTTTGATGAAATAGTCTCATCCTTGCTAACGGAGGAGATGAGATAGAAAAATGTGGAGAGCCAGAATGGTGATGCCTTGTCTATATGAGGACAGTCCTAGAACAGAAACAAAAATAAGTCATCGAGTGGGAGATCTAAATCTAGAGGGAGATCTCAATCTCCAGGAAAACATGTAAAGTTGGTGTGCTAGAAATGCGGAATGGAAGGGCACTTCAAAAGGATTGTAAATCTAAAGCTCCTGATAAAGGAAAGGGATTTGATGATGCTCCTTCTACAGAGGCGGAAACCACCTCAGACGAAGGTCGAGATGTGTACTTGGCTTCTTCAAGTACACATGTAGATCATGAGGCATGGTTGATTGACTCAGGTGCATCCTTTCACTTGGTTATTCCGACATGCCAACAGTGCCATGAGCTTCATCTTCTTCACTCAGAGTGCTTTCTGAAAGAAGATGCCAACTCATCCTACTC
>APFE030943465.1:20038-64120 GCA_000404065.3 Pinus taeda | reverse complement strand
ACCAACCTGGCACTCCCCATAGAGAGTGGTTCTGCGAGTATGAGAAATACGATGGTGGTGATGTCTTCTTAGGGGATGATAAGAAGGCTAGAATCATTGGTCACTGAAAAGTAAAGTGGAAGTTGCAAGGTGGAAGGGTTAGAACACTTTCGAGTGTTCTTCATATTCCTGCATTAGCCAGAAATTTGATTTTTGTAAGCAGGCTAGATGATGCAGGTGTAAAAACAGTGTTCGAGAAGGATACCTGCAAGATGGTTCAGGGAGCACTGGTATTGATGTGGGGAGTTCGGACTGGAACTCTGTATAAGCTGCAAGGTAGCACTATTGTTGATGGGTGTAAAAATTCTGTGGTTCCTGAAAGTGGAGTAGAAAATCTAGGTGTCTTTGGAGAAAATACCATGTCATGGCATCAAAGGCTTGGACATATTGGAGAGAAGGGCCTTCGAATACTTCATCTTAAAGGTATGGTAGAAGGTATGAGTAATATCTCTCTGGATTTGATTTATGTGAAAATTGTGTATATGGGAAGAAAAATCGGGTAAGTTTCCCCTCTAGGGGTAAGAGGGCGACACAGATATTAGAGCTTGTGTACAATGATATGTTTGGACCTGTGAAGGTTCCATCACTGGTTAAGTCTATGTACAATGTATCATTTATAGATGACTTCTCAAGGAATACATCGATATATTTCCTTAAGAAGAAATCTGAAGTCTTTAACAGGTTTAAATAGTTTAAGGCTCTGGTGGAAAACGAGACAGAGAAGAAGATAAAGGTGTTGAGGACAGATAACAATGGAAAGTTTTGCAGTAAGGAATTTGAAGAATTGTATGAGAATTGTGGTATAGAATGATAGAAGAATACTCCATATACACCTCAGCAAAATGGAGATGTAGAAAGAATGAACAAGACGTTCATGGAAACGGAAAGAAGCATGCTCAGTGGTGCCGGGTTAGGACAAGAATTCTGGGTAGAGGTAGTGGAGACAACATGTTACCTAGTCAACAGATCACCTTCATCAGCGTTGGAGGATAAAACTCCACAAGATGTATGGACTGGTAAGAAACCCTCTCTTTCACATCTAAGGGTATTTGGATGTGATGCATATGTACATGTTCCAAAGGAGAAATGAACCAAGCTAGATAGTAAATCTGAAAGGTGCATCGTTATTAGGTATAAGGATGGTTTAAAGGGTTATAAGCTTTGGAACATAGTAACAAGGAAGGTTGTGTACAACCGAGATGTGGTGTTCAGAGAGGTGAAAGATGTTATTAAACATGAAGTACAACCAAAGGAACCTGAGAAGATAGAGTTTAAGCTAAAGGAGGAAGAATCAGACTCTACAGCAGAGGAGGCATCAGAATATGAAGAGCCACAAACTCCGGATGTAAGAAGATCAGCTCGAGAAAGAAGCCAGCCAGAAAGGTATAGTCCATCTACTTTTTGTTCAAAGTTTGCTTTATCTATTACTGATGATGATCCAAGAACTGTGAAAAAAGTAGTAGATTTAGAGGACGGAAAACTCTGGAAAGAGGCCATGGTTGATGAAATGGCATCTTTGCACAAACATGAGGCCTGGGATCTGGTGGAGTTTCCGACTGGAAGGAAACCCATTGGCAGCAAATGGGTGTTCAAGAAGAAGACAAATACAGAAGGAAAGGTGGAGAAATACAAAGCTCGGTTGGTAGAAAAACGTTATTCCCAGGTGCCGGGAATTGATTTTGGTGATATTTTTTCTCCTGTTGCCAAGGTAACTTCTATCAGGTTACTTTTATCTGTTGTTGCTGCTTTTGATTTTGAGGTAGAACAGATGGATGTGAAGACATCATTTCTTCACGGGGCTCTGGAAGAGGAGATCTACATGAAGTAACATGAAGGCTTTGCGGTGAAGGGTAAGAAAGAAATAGTATGTAAGTTAAAGAAGTCTATGTATGGGTTAAAACAGTCACCAAGGATGTGGTATCAACAATTTGATGCATTTATACGGGTACTTGGGTTCACTAGAAGCAAAGTAGATCATTGTGTGTATTTTAAATTAATTGGTGATCGTGTTATTTATTTGGTCTTGTATGTGGATGATATGTTGCTAGTTGGAAATGACAAAGAAATTATCTAGGATTTGAAGACCCAATGTCCTCCAAATTCGACATGAAAGATCTTGGTGCTGCAAATTATATTTTGGGCATGGAAATTAAAAGAGATTGGGAAAAGAGGAAGCTTTGGTTAAACCAAAGGAAGTATGCCGAGACAATATTGCAGAGGTTTAATATGTAGGATAGTAAACTAGCGAAGGTTCCTATTCCTGTAGGTGTAAAGTTATCTGCTGAACAGTGTCCCAAGACACAAGAAGAGGAAGAGGATATGTTAGTGTTCCATATGCAAGTGCAGTTGATAGCCTGATGTATGTGATGGTCTGTACTAGACCATACATTGCACATGCAGTGGGAGTATTGAGTAGGTTTATGTTAAAACCAGGGAAGGAACATTGGACAGTAGTGAAGCGGGTTTTCAAGTATTTGTGTGGCACTAGTGGTTATGGTTTGTGCTAGCAAGGAAGACTAGGATTGGATAGAGTTTTGGATATCTGTGGCTTTGTTGATGTAGACTGGGTTGGAGATTTGGATTAGAGAAGATCTACAGGTGGGTATGTGTTTAACCTATTGGGAGGTGCAGTCAGTTGGATGAGTAAGAAACAATCTATAGTGGCACTTTCAACTACAGAGGTAGAATACATGACAGCCACTCATGCAAGTGAGGAAGTATTTTGGTTGCAGAGATTGTGTTCAAGTATGGGGTTAGTACAAGGAGCTATAAGGATAGACTATGATATCCAAAGTGAAATTTTCTTGGCAAAGAACCCTGCTTATCATTCAAAGACAAAGCACATTGATGTTCAATATCACTTTGTGAGGGATATGGTAGAAGATAGAAAGGTGTTACTGGTAATGGTGGACACTTCGAAGAATACTACAGATCCATTGACAAAATCTGTGAGCTCTAAGAAGTTCTCCTGGTGTACAGAAACAATGGGCATTTCAAGGCTGGAAAAATGACTAAGCTCTCCTGTGACCCCCTATGGAAAGAAAACAAGAAGTGGGAGAATGTTGGGTTGTGTTATATTCTTTCCATGACTAACCTATGTAGTTAACCGGTGGGTTAGAGGGTGGGTGGAGCCTGCCCTTCATTGTGTTGATTACATAGCAGGGGGGTCACAGGGGGGGTGGAAACCCCCACTGTTGGGGGGGTTTGTGGAGGGCGGGTAGCCTCCCTCTATGGGGTCTAGGACAGCGCCCCGGGAATTTTTTTTTTTGGACCCTATATTAGGTTGGGCAAACCTACCTATGGTTTTTGGTCCATGGTTTTGGACATGATGGTTCTCGGTCCATGGTATTGGATGCTTCAACATGTATATACATGTATTGTAACATTGAAAGGAATATAATGAAACATCAAGGTGGTAGTCCTGGTTTTGGGATGCAGGGGAAAATCTCTATGTATATGTGTTTTATGTGTTATGCTCTCGCATTGTTTATTTTCTATGTTTTAGAATTCGTATGCAGGTAATTTCTTTACGGGGTTAAAACCTACAGTTATTGTGGAAAGGTTGACAAAGGTTGCACACTTCATTCTGGAGAAGTCAACATTACCATCTAGTGATCTAGCACAAGTATTCCATAGAGATGTGGTCAGATTGCATGGTGTTCCAGAGAAAATTGTGTCAGACAAGGATGCAAAGTTCATTTACAAGTTTTCAAAGGTGTTATTTGCAAGTTTGGGCACAAAGTTGGCCTTCATTACAACTTATCATCCGTAGATTGATGGAGAAAAAGAGAGGGTCAATAGGATATTGGATAACATGTTGAGGATGTATGTGATGCATCAATAGTGAAAGTAGGAAGAGTATCTTCCACTGGTACATTTCACTTACAACAATGGGTATCAGGAATATTTGAACATGCGTTCGTTTGAGGCATTGTATGGGTGGAGTTGCAATACTCCCATAAGTTACACTAATCTAGTTAACAGGGTGTTGATTGGACCAGACATGTTGGCGAACATGGAACATGAAATGCAAGTGATCAAGAAGAATCTAAAGGTAGCATAGGATGGGAAGAAGATTTATGCAGATCATAATATTTTTTTCAAGGAGTTACAGGTTGGGGGACATGTGTACTTGTGTATCAAATCGAAAAAGAGCTCCTTATAGATTGGATCATGTGTGAAGTTGGCACCATGGTTTTGTAGACCCTTTAGTATTGTTGAGAGGATTGGGTGAGTAGCTTATCGAGTTACACTACGTCTGAAATTCAATGTCCATGATGTTTTCCATGTGTCGTTTCTTAGTAAGTATGTTAGGGATACTGATCATGTTATCGATAAGTCTGTACTGTAGGTGGAACCAGATAGAGAATTTCAGCTGGAGCCTCAGTGTATATTGTAGAGAAATGTGCTCATGCTCCAAAACCAAGGAATCAAGCAAGTTAATGTGCAATGGAAGCACTTTGCGCCCCACGAAGCTACATGGGAGATGATGTGTCAGATGTGGGCTATGTATCCTTCCTTGTCTGCTAGTTGAGGCAAAGCAAGTTTGGGATGGTGTTTTGGTATGGTGTTTTGGTATATGTTCTAGTGATGTTGGTTTATGTACATATCTATATGGATGTAAATACCGCCATGAGATATGTTATAAAGATCAAATAAGAGGTATGGGTGTAATGTGATTATGATGTTATGTTTGTTATGTTTTCACGTTGTTTTTCTTCTCAGCAAGTTGATCATTATAAATACTGCATCAAGCTAAGTTATAATGGTCCATCGACATTATATTTTTCTTACATGAGTTTTTTGGTTATAAGTTTTATTGAACACTGAGGACTATGTTCCCCCAAGGTAGAGGCATTTGTAACATCCCTGGTGAAAATTCCATGTAATAAAATTTAATAAAGAAAAAATAATAGCCACAGTTGATGGGACACTTATTCCAAGTTGAATGTTGGGCAAAAAGCTTAGTGATGGGGGTCACTTGTGATTGATTAATGGCTAAGGAAATTTTCAAAGGAAATAATTAAGGCTTTGGAAAGGAAAATGGAATTTTTTACACATTTGTATATGAAAAATAATGGAAATTAGGAGAAAGGGGAGGTGAAGACCATCCATGAGACCATCTTCTTTGAAATTGTTCTAGTATTCCTCAGATCTTAGAAGAATGGTCTTCTCATTCACATCATTGTGTGTCACCAACTTCTGAAGATCATGCTGGTGAGACACCATCAACTAGTGGTAGTAAAGTTCTTGGAAAGAAGGGTAAAGTTATGTTTCCCTGTAGGTTATGTGAAGGGAATCACACTATTCACCTTTGTCCCTATCTAGATGAAGCCCAAAAAGTGTTGGATAACCATCCTTCTTCTCCACAGCAACTTTCTTCTGGTTACAAGAGACTCTCCCTTAATCCTTCACTAGTTGATGAAGTGACTAACCCAAACCAACCATCGGTCAAACCCACTCTCTTTGAATGTGAATCCCATGAGTCTATACCTGACCCATCATAGGTCAAGCAAACAGTTTCCCCGATTTCACCTTTAGTTAATCGTACCCTTCTCGTAGAGAGTGAGTATCGTACCACTCAAGTTCTTTTCGTTTTTTTAGATTCCAATGAGCTTGGAGGAAACCCTCCCGTTCCATAAAGATAGGAGGAAAATCCTCCTGTTCTCGTAACTCAAGGGGGTAATTCCCCCATTCTTACGGTACCCCATCCAAGTAGTCTTGTAACTTCTTTTGATTGGAATCGACTGATAGGATGATGTCTTCCTTCTTATGTGCCTTTCTATATCATAGTAGAGGTTTATAATATGATTGTATATGGCACTATTATAGATGAAGGTGCATATGTGAGTATCCTTTCCTCCACTGCTTGGCAGGTGCTCAGTTCACCACCAGTTGTCCTTGTTACCCAAAATCTATTGGCTTTTAACAGAGGAACGAGTCAACCATTAGGGATCCTTCCTTAGTTGCCTATTAATTTGGGAGGAAAAATTGTTTATCGCAATGTGATGGCAGTCGCAGGCCCTTTAAATTACAATTTACTTCTTGGCCATGACTATTTCTATGACATGGGAGATATTGTTTCAACACTCTTTTGAGTGATGTGTTTCCCGCATGAAGGCAAAATTGTCATCATTGACTAGCTTTCATTTCCCAACCCAAATATGGCTTCCAGTCAACCATCTTTCCTAAATGGTCCTTTCGTCCCAATGGTATCTTCCCTGCCATGGGTAAATTATGTGGCAACCTGTTCCATGTCTACATCAACTAATGTTCAATTTCGTGATGTTGTGCATTATGTACTGGGGGCATTGGAACCATATCTCTCTAATGGATTCCTTGCTACATATCCAGTCTAGAACATTGTTCTCCCATTCGATGAGAACCTCTTGGAATTCATGACCTGTTATGGGTTGTGATCAAGGAATCATGAGGATACTTGCTAGT
This sequence comes from Pinus taeda, assembly GCA_000404065.3. NCBI lineage: Eukaryota > Viridiplantae > Streptophyta > Pinopsida > Pinales > Pinaceae > Pinus > Pinus taeda. The sequence goes on along the minus strand of APFE030943465.1, from coordinate 57,634 downwards.
CTTGTGTCAACCTCGTTAAAAAATGAAACAAAGGGTATGAGGATAGTTCCTTGTCTTGTGTCAATCTCATTAAAAAGTGAAACAAGGAATATGAGGATAGTTCTTTTACTGTGTCAACCTCATTAAAAAATGAAATAGGTCCCAAAGCAGAGTTCCTTGTCTTGTGCCAAGCTCATTGAAAAATGAAATAAGGAATCTGAGTAGAGTTCCTTGTCTTGTGTCAAGCTCATTAAAAAATGAAACAAGGTCCCCTGGAGCAAAGTTACAATTCGAGTCTTTGATTAGATCTCGTAAAATCCAAGTCGAGTCTTTCACTTGATCTCGTAAATGAACCTTCATTCCATCCACCTGATAGCCACAAGTAGTCTACTTAGGTGAAATGTAATGAAGCTTGGGGGCATGCACCTAGAATTGAGTCATCATGTTGGGGGCCTGTAAACCAATCTCACGCATAGTTTTTCATTTCAAGCTTTCGTAAGCATGAAATTGAATCCGAGCATAGTTCACTTGGTTAAAGCTGTGTAAACATGAGCCCATCTCCATTTTAACCCTTGTCATTTCCATTTTATCAGCCTCTTCCATCTGATGAGGCTTTGTTTTTCTCCTTCCATCGTCACTATCTTCTTTGCCGATCATATGCTTTCACTTGGTTGTTTTACCCCTTTTGAGCAATAGTTGCAATGAGTGGTATTATTACCCATCCTCTTCACATATATGAACACATTTTGAGAAGTTTCAACATCACCAGAACGAGTTGCTATCCTTTATACCACTCATTCCTTCAGGACAAGTCACCTTTAAGCTTTTCTCTGACTCCTAAAAAATGAAAAGATCATCGACTATTTTCCTTTTTGACTCGTTAAAAGAAAATAAAAACAGGGGGTCCAATTTCAAGTTCTTTTCCGACACTTTAAACATGAAAAGGTTGTTGGGCACTTGTCCCTTTCAGCTTGTAAATAGATTGGAAATGATAGAGAGAAAAAATTGTGAAAAAGCAATTGTGGAGTTTTCTTTTTGTCCCTTTTCAAACTCTCTAAACATGAAAAGGACCGAGGTCTCATTGCCGTTAAACTCGTTAAAACATCAAATAGTGACAAACTTGTCCATCATGAGAAGACTGACTTTCACCTTCGCTAGACTCGTTAAAACATCACATAGAAATGGATTCACCTGAAGAGTGAAATTATACTTCGAGAATATTTTATCCTCCTCAAGCTTGTTAAAAAATAAAATGGTACTGGGGGAAATTGGAAAAGGGATAAATCACTTTATGGTAGCAAGTCGCTCTTGAACATGACACTTTCACTTCATCTCTGTGACTATTTGGGTTATTTATATTCTTGATGGTTATCATACCTATGGTGTATCACACCATCCATCACTTTGGTTTTGGGTTAATGCTGCCAATTCATTCAGTGTTTCCGACATGTTCAAGAGAAGTCACTCAGTAAAATTCATCCTTTGCAATACTCATAAACCTTCATTTTCATGACCACCATTCCTGAGCATTGTGTCATCAATCACATTCTATCTTCAAAATCATTACACTTGTTTCATGTTGTTGATGGGGGATACATCAAGGCCCTCCTGCGACAAGTCACTTCTTGTCGAAATCAACACATTATCCAGGAAGTTGACTTAGAAACACCCTTCCAGTACCTTGAGGCTTGCATGCATCAATGCCAAGTTTCTTGCTTCCGGTAATAGGTTGACATCATAGGCCTTCGACCAAAAGAGTTTGTATGGTGTTTGACATAAAAACATTTATTCACACCATACAAAATGTATTGTAGTACCTTGAGAATCATTATCATTATTGGTGAATTCTCTTGCGTCTGTAAACCGCTCATATCATTGGCTCGTAATCAAATAGTGTCGTGCCATGTTTGACTTCAGATCACATTTTAACATGGTTAGACTTGTACTTGAGCAAATGATTGGATGATATAGAATACCCTGGATCTAGTTTCATCCATCTAAGCTACGATTTCAGGAGAGTACTAAATCATTTGTATGATGGCTTTACACAGATGGTCATCCTAACATGGGTCTATATCTGTAGATGACTATCTAATTTATGTACATGTAATGAAAATTTTATATGCTATGGGCATACTTTCCCTCAGCAATTCATGTAAAATTCAAATATATCATGATATTACGTATTGTAATTGATGCAAGTCACTGTTAGCTTCAGATCCTCCTCATCACATCATAAATCATATCAATCAACATTATCATTTTCGACTTCATGCATTAGGGGGTAGCTGATACAGGTCTATTTGGGCATATCACACCCAACGCTCAGATCAGTACAAATAGGGCTCATCAAACTCTAATTTAGTTTCTACATGCCCTACACAAGTCATCATATTGAATGTTTTCATCCATTAAATTTTCCTAGTTTGAAACCCTGCTGAAATGCCTTTTTGGGACACCAATGTAGCCTTGGTCAAGGGAAACTGCTCTGCATAGTAGGTAGGCCCATTTAGACATGCGTTGCAGAGCACTTAGGCCCACTTTAGCCTGCGCTGGTGAGGATGAGCGAAATTGACATAGGATTATGGGAATATTCCTTTATTATGGAGCATTCTAGAAGGATTCCCAACTCTTATCTCATCCTATGAGCTCGATTTTTGATAGGCTATGGATCATTCAACCCTTTATCATATAATCCCTTTCTCCATGGAAACCAACTATACAATTATGGAAAACCATTCAATGCCCCATTTATGACAAAATCACTTGCATTTCCCTATAAATTAACCACTCATCATAGTGATCAGGGGGCTAGAACTTGGATATTATAGAGAAATACTATTGGTTTGAGACTTGAAATTGTTGTCAAGTAATGTTATGCTACTAGATTAATGTGCTATTGGTGTGATGAGAGTCTGGCCTAAGCTGGATGAGTGACACAGGATTGAACCACATTGGGTCTAACTTCTCCTTCTATCAATCAATAAACTTGTTTGTTGCTTTTCCAATACTTTTGTTTATAACTATGATGAATGTATGATCAAATTTTGTCGACTCCATTTGTGCATAGTAGATAGATCATATGCTTTGATTGTTGTTGTCTTCTGTTTATGTTGGCAGGTACCAATTGAGTGAATTCCGTTTGAGCAAGAGCGATGGGAGAAATTCAAAGGAGATCAAAGGAAGCGAAGGATCACAAGTAGGTTCCTTTATATTATCTCTCTATTGTAGGAAAAGGTTAAACATCTTTACTTCTATTGTTCTAAGTGTAACTAGCCACTTAAGGAAGACGTACATAGTTGTAGGTATAAATTTTGTATAACAGAGGGACTGGAATGCAAGGGAAACTAGAGAATGAAGGGAAAAAATGGGGAGAAAATCCATGAGGAGAATGAGGGGGAGAAGGGAGGAAGGTGAATTTATAGAAGTTGGGAGGAGGAGAGAGACCTGGATTGGGGAAGGGGGGTGGGTAGGGGATACATGCAGAGAACTAGGTAGGGGTGGGAGAGTAATGGCAAAGCACGGAGGATCAAACTGAGAGATAGAGGTCACATAAGGGGAAGGGGAGGTGGCATCGTAGGCTTTGGAGATAGGTGAGGAAAGGAAGGGGTCGTACCCAAATGCCCACCATCTCTACTTCTCATTGGGAAGGGAATCCATCTTATGATGATGAAAAGTACTCGGATAGTTATTGTTCATTAAATTTGTTGTCTTCTTCATTGATAGAAGCAAATTTATGACGAAGTTCCCCATCCTCTGAATCCTGACATGCTTGGGACTTGAGGTGTAGGATACCAGCCATACCCTCACTTTCCAATCTGTCCGAGAGTTTATTTCCTTTCCTTGTAATTGCTTGAAGGTGAAGGCCTGCCATGCTATCAATTCCCTTCTTGACATGTTGTATGATTTTGTTTAGGTGCCAATTTTCCGAGAACATATCCACCTTGATGTCCTAATGGATTTTTTTACCAATGTAAGTAGCCAATGTGGAATCTCCAACAATTAGAGGATTAAGGTTGAGGTAGTGTGTAATGGATATGCCATGTTCCAAGGCATGAATTTCTACGACATTGTTCATATCTAAGCTGATATTGCCCACATATATCCAAATTATCTCAGCTTTTGAGTTTCTAAAAACCCCTCCAAAACCTGTTGGGATCTGATTTCCTTTAGTTGCACCATCATAGTTGAGCTTGAAGGTCCCCTGCTCTAGTGGCTACCACGTGTTTTCATTATTAACAAGCCTAGCGAGGGGAGTGACTGTGGGAACCTTGATATGAAGGAGATCCAACATTGAGAGGATTCTCACTTCAAAAAGAGTAGGAGGAGTTTTGATAGTTTGACTAGGTAGAGATGCTACTGTTTCATATAGCACACTTTTGATCTTTGTGATGATTAGTTCCTCCTTGATGTAGAGGTCGCAGAAGATTCTCGTGTTGCGCTCCTTCCAGAGATCCCAACATATTAAACAAGGAATTAAATTCCAAGAGAGGTTAACTAGAGGATGGGGGGAAAGACCAATCTCCAGTTCATAATTGTAGCTTGAATGGAGGAGGGGTCTCGATCAGAGATTTGAAATACCAAGGAAAGCCAATTCCAAACATTGAACATGAAAGGGAAGACATTTAACAGAGGATTGGGGGTTTCTTCATCTTGTTGGTAGAGGGGGCATCTTGAGGGGCCGGTAAATCCTTTTCTTCTTAGATTGTCCCATGTTAGGACTTTTATGTGCATGACTAACCAAAGGAAGATGGATATTTTCAACCAGTGCTTTCAATCCCATATTGCATTTGATTTCGGATCTGGATGGAGTTGGTCATGCTTAGCTATGTATCTGTTGGCTTTTCTTAAGATGAAGTGTCCTGCTGAGTTTTTTGCCAATCTGAGCTTATCCTCAACAAGGTCATGGAGGATTTTTCTATTTTGTAACTCTGAGGAGAGGTCTGACCATGTTTGTAGGTTCATTTGCGGAGTCCAATCCTCTTGATTGATCTAATTTCTCCATCTCTCATTTTCTTCACTTTTCTTCTAATACTGGTTGACTTTGATCTTGCCTCTGTTTTTCATATCAACCTTGATATATTGGAAGTGATCTTGGTCTAGATCCTTCCTTTGTTCCCATGGATCCTCCCAGAAAAAATCCTTGTTGTAGCTTCCAATTTCTGAGAAGCTATGTTTTTGGATGATGTCCCTATTTTCGCAGGCTTGATTCTAGATAAAGAAAACTTTGATATTTCCATTAAGCCTGATGATTTTCTCTTGTGTTAAGGAGGGAGTGTAATTTTCTTTCCAGATGGCACCCCAAGGGGATTTGGGGTTATTAATCCATCTCCAAAGGTTTTTGTCTCCTAGGGCCTTTCCCAGAAGGTTTATATCTCTGAGATTGAGGCCACAATCTTTTTTAGGTTTACAGATTTTATCCCATGTTACAAGAGCCCATTTATGTTTGTCCTTAGTCCCTCTCCAAAGGAATTTTCTCTAAAGGTTCCTGATTTTATTTGAAATCAAGTTTGGGACTTCCAGAGTCGTATAAATGTAAAGTGGGATAGCCTGTAGCATTGATTTGACTAGGATAAGATGACCAACCAAATTAAAATATCTGAACATCCAATTGGCCAATGTTTTCTCCAGTTTTTTTACTAGGTTCTCCCAAGTGTATCGGGAGAGAGGCCCATTCATAAGGGGAACGCCAAGGTAGGTGGAGGGAGAAAGATCTAATAGAGATGGCCAGGAATCTAGCAATATTCTTGTAGATAGGTAGCAGAGTGTTAAAGAAAAACAACTTCGATATGAGGGGCTTGATGGAGGTGCCCAAAGTATTAGAGAAGTCTAAAAGGATGGACAGAAAGGAAGCAACCTCTTTGATGGAGGGGAGGACCATGAGAAGAGTATTGTCCAAAAATTGCTAGTGAGTTGTAGAGGGGGCGGAGGCATGGGGTTGGAGACCAGCAAGCTTATTTTCATGTAGGGAAATGGTGATGGAGAAACTTAAACCTTCTGCCATTATAAAAAAGAGGAAGGGAGATATATGATCCCCTTGCCTGATTCCCCTTGAAGGATGGAAGGGTTGCAAAGGTGAGCCATTCACAATGATGAAGAAGAATGATCTTGACACCATAGCCATGATCCACATGGTTCTTTCCTTGTGGAAATTGAATGCACCCAAGATATGTCTCATATAATTCCAACTTATTTTTTCAAAAGCCTTGGACATATCTAGTTGAATCATGATCTTGGGTTTCTTTTGGGATTTGAGAGAATGAATAAGCTCATCAGAAAAGATGATGATGTCCATGATTTGTCTTCCCTCCACATAACCAGACTTTTGGTGGGAAATGAGGAAAGGGAGGATGAGTTTAATGCGACTAGCCTCAATTTTCAAGATGATTTTGTATATGACATTACAAAGTGCTATGGGTCTAAATTAATCTAGGGAATCCACAAATATTCTTTTAGATATCAGAGTCATAAGGTTGGAGTTGAGGGGTTGAAGGACAAACTTCTAGATACGAGATTCCTCCATGAGGTTATGAACATCTAGCTCTATAATAGACCATTGGGCATTGTGGAAATCAATGGTAAACCCCACAAGACCTGGAGATTTTCCATTGGAAATTCCCATGAGAACATCCTCCACTTCCTGGAGGGATACTTTCCTTAGCACACATTTATTGTGTTCCTTCGTGAGGATTTTGGGAATGTTTTGATGTCCTGATCCTGATCATTCCTTGGCTCTTTGAGAAGAGAGCTAAAATAGTTGGTGAGCTTAGTTTCCAACTCCTCTTGAGAGTGAATGAGAAGACCCTATTGGTTCTTCAAAGATATAATTATGTTTTCCCTCCTATGTTGTATCATTGTTTTGCGGAAAAAAGAATTGTTCCTTTCACCGGATTTCAGCCAATTAATTCATGATTTTTGTTACCACAACATTTCTTCCTGAATGGATCTTTCATCCCATCTGTGTTCTAGTAGTTGTTCCTCTTACTTACTACTCTCTGATATCCCTTATTCACTTATATTTTGTTGAAGAAATTCCAGTTTTTGTTCCAAGTGTTTTTTTCCCGTAGTGATATTTACAAAAGTATCTTTATTCCATTTTTTGATTTTCTCTTTGAGATATTTTAACTTTTGTTGGAAAGTATATAATTTGTTTCCAGTTCTGGGTGGAGATTACGTCCACCATTGTTTCATTTTTTCCATGAAATCCAAGTGGTTCAACTAGAAGGCCTCAAACCTGAAAGGCTTATTCTTCAGAGACACAAAAAGTTGAAACTTGAGAGAGATTGGACGATGATCAGAGCCTAATTATGGGAGTATTGTCACCTTTATTTCCTAGCAGGTGAGATAGGAAGCCTCCGACAGAAGGAATCGGTCTAGAAGGGAGGTTATTTCAGGGTCTCCTCCTCTTTTGTTATTCCAGGTGAATAAGCCATTGATGGTGAGAATGTCAATGAGGTTGAGGTTTTCAATGGTGGTAAGGAAAGCCTCAAAGTCCTTATCTAACTTCTTGATTCCTCCTTTTTTTTTAGATAGGTTAGTTATCATATTGAAATCTCTAGCTATGATTTTTATGGGGTGGTGCAGAGGGTCATGGAGATTGTATAAGATTTGGAGCATTTTTATGTGGTCAATCACCTTGTGCGGGGCATAAAAATTAATTATACTAATGGTCTCATTGGTGCCTAAGATTCTTAGGATCACAGTTAAGGAATGGTAAGTGGCCATAGAAGATAAGAGATTGAATTTGGAGTTTTTCCAGAGAGTCATTATACCTCCTACTGAGCCTATGGCCATATTAGCTAGGGAGTTGTATGGCCTGAAGCATGAGTTGAGCAGGAGGGGAGGGTGAGACGAATCCAGTTTCGTTTCCTAAATGAGCATGATGTCTGGATGATCAGACAAGAATCTTCTTTTTAATATGTGTTTCTTCCTAGGACTATTGAGTCCCATAATATTCCAAGATATTCAATTGATTGACATGGAGATGGGTATAGAGAAAGAGCCTTTATGTTTCCTTCATTAATTAGCTTGGCTCCTAGTTCTTGAAAGGGATGAATTGTGGTTTTTCATCCTCGTTTTCTTCTTGAGCCTTTGAGTTTGAGTCCTTCTACTGGGATTTTGGCTAAAATTCCTTTTGAAGCTACAAATTCTTGTGATAGATTGTGGGCTTTGAGTTTTAAGTCTTCCTATAGGAGATAGGCACCTTCACTTTTTTGTAACTGTTGTTCTAATATGGAATTTATTCATTTTTTTTCCATTCCTCTACTATTGTAGCAATGTATACCCCTTGCAGGGCTTCCTCTATTGCTTCTTCCTCCAAATTTTTTAACGTTTCTGTTGGTTGCATTTCTGTGTCCTCTAGCAATTGCTCCTTACCTATGTTGGTATTACCTATGCCCCTTCCATCTTGGTTGTTTTATTTTGGGTGAATTTCTTCCTCTCCTGCTTCATCTGCTATCATTTTGTTAGAGTCTCATTTCTGTTGGTTATTGTTTAGTACTTTTAACTATATCTAGCTTGATTCTTTGTTAAGATTCTCCTTGGGGATATATTTCCTCCTATTATTCCTGTTCCTGGAGAATAGTTTGGTGAAGCCTTCGCTATATTTTTGTTTATTTGCTTGCTCTTTCATTTGAGGGGTTTGATTCATGTGACAGTCTTGGAAAAGATGCCTATGCTCATGGCACCTTCTGTAGTGGAAGGGAATATTTTCATAGTCTATACTTTGCAACTGGACTTCATCCATTAAAATTAGTTTGATTGCTTCTGGAGGAACCCCAGAGACATCTATGTAAACACAGATTCTCACGTAGGATACATAGTGACCCATTCTCGTGCCTTCAGACATTTTGATATACTCCCCCAACTGGTCTATTTAGGGTTGAAGGAGCCTAATAATCAGTTGGTAAGGAGTAGAGGCGTATACATACTAGAACCGTAGGGAAATCCTCTTTTCATGGTGTGAAGTTCTCCCTCCAAAATCTCATGTATAATCTAATTGAGTTGTAGAAATAGGGACCTCCTTCAAAAATTTTGTCTTTGTCTTCTAGGAGATCAAATATGAATGTTAAAAAGCCTTTGGAGCTCAACTAAAGTCGAATCTCCCCTTTCGATGTCCATTTGCTCTGAATCCACCAGTTCAAGGCTCTTTCTGGAGGCCATATTCCCATCAAATTACATATTATTGTGTGTTTCTACATATATTCTATGTATTTAGCTACTCGAGATCCTGGATTTCCTGTTCTAAAATTTTCTTGGCTTTTGGATTGCTGTCATTCTTGGTCTTTTTCTGCTATTCTTGTGGCTGCTCCTAAGATTGTGAAGGGTTGACTTTGTCAGAAAAGGGCGGGTCTGCATCCTTGCCCTTATTTGAGCGAATGTCCTTGGTCGATATTTTCATTGTGTCTTCATTCCTTTTTGGCGTCTCATTTTGTTGTGGGTAAATGGTGTTTTCTTTGTCCAAAATTCCTCCTATTGGAGTGCAGAAGGAAAAGCTAGAGGAAAACTTTGTGAAAAATGAGGCTTCATCTGGCGGCCGACCAAAGACCATATCCTTGATGGAGCAAGCGCTAGGAAGTTGCATCGGATTCACCATGGAAAGTAGAACCCCAAGGACAAGGACAAGAGGCCCCGATGGGAGAGCGTAGAGCTCGCACAACCCTAGCATGCAATTTTTGGTCGAAGAAAAACATAGCTCACTCTTTGATTGTAACCCATCTAGGAAAATTTCATTTTTAAGAGTTCATATTGATACAATTATTATTATACTTTTATTATATCGGTATATTGCGACCTGACATATTTTTAAATAAATAATTAGATGTTAAAAGATTCTGATTTCAATTGATATTTTAGACATAGTGCCACCCTCTAACTCCCTATTAGGATATGTGCCACAAGTATTGAATATTTCACTTATGTGAAGTGCAAGTTTCATTAAAAAGTGATTTATAGATTTATCTTATAATTTTAAAATTTTGGAATTTTATGTTTGGGGAGATTTCCATTGTCGAGGGAGTTTAGGAGTGGAGTCAACAATGGGGATAGGATCATATAAAAAATTGGAAAAAGTTGTATAACGATTTTTTTAATATTGTGATTTTATGGATTTTTATAAATGTTATTTAAAATTTCTAATATATACATGTACATGTATTGTTCAAGGCATCGAGGATGGAACAATGCAATATGAACACCAAAAGGGCACAATGGAGGGCGAACACCATGAGGTATTGCATGGAATTTTTTTTTTATAATTTTATTTCGATGATCTTACATTCTCATTTAATTTTTAAACATTAAAATCTAATTTTAAAGTACATAATATTATATATATATACGCAATTACACATGTTGTGCAGGGCATCCATTATTCAGAGTAGACCACCAGGAGGTTGATAGATCGTAGATTAAAGTGAGATTGTCTAAATTGATGCAACTTTTTATTTGAGACTTTTTTAATGTTATATTAACTTTTATCATGATATAAATTTTGGAGATATTTAAAGTAAAACTGTCTATTATGAATTGATTCAACTTATTATTTGACAACTTTTTCATATATATTTTAAAATTTTGGACATATTTTAAATGTTGAACTCTTTATTATGATTTAATACATGCTAATTTTGGAGTTTATGTACATTTTTCATGATACAATTGATGTATGGTTTGATGCTTACAACTTGCTTTTACATATTTAAGTTCATGAATATGTAGTGTAACAAAAGTAAATTTGCATTTAGCTAGTACATTTTGCATTCAATCATTCCTATAATGTTAGTAGATGATACTTAGGTTTTGTTTATAGTTGTTTTGTCTTGACTTATTTAAAATGAATCTATTAAAATTGAAAATTATGAAATGTTGTTTGCATTTTGCATTTGAATGAATCAAGTATAATTCTATGTAGATGTATAAAACAATGATAACTTAAAATTGCATTATAAAATATTGTACATGTAAATTTCGCATTCATGTATAGAAATAATACTATGGATGTCAGTTGATAGTTAACTTTTAATATAAATTTCTTTGAATGCACATTTACATAAGTTAGATAGAATTGCAATATAAAACATGGCCCACAATTTGCATGATGCATGCATGGCTTGATCCTTTTAAATATTTTACATATTCCCATTTAGTTGGTACATTTTGCATTCAATCATTCCGATAATGTTAGTAGATGATTCTTAGGGTTTGTTTAAAGTTGTTTTGCCTTGACTTATTTAAAATGAATCTATTAAAATTGTAAACAAAATGTGGTTTGCATTTTGCATTTGAATGAATCAAGTATAATTCGATGTATATGTCTAAGACAATGATAACTTAAAATTTCATTTTAAAATATGGTACATGTACATTTTGCATTCATGTATATAAAGTCTACTGTAGATGTGGGTTGATAGTTAAATTTTAATATAATGTTATTTTAATGCACATTTACATAGGTTAGATAAAATTGCATTATAAAACATGGCCCATAATTTGAATGATGCATGCATGGCCTGATGCTTTTAAATGTTTTACATATTTGCATTTATTTGGTACATTTTGCATTCAATCATTCCTATAATGTTAGTAGGTGATTCTTAGGTTTTGTTTAAAGTTGTTTTGCATTCAAGACTTATTTCTAATGAATGTATTAAAATTGCAAATTACAAAAATGTTGTCTGCACTTTTCATTTCAATGAACCAAGTATAATTTGATGTAGATGTCAAAGAAAAATAACAATTTGTATGATGCATGTGCATGATGTGATTCCTTTAAAGGTTTTACATATAGCTTAAGTTCATGAATATGTAGAAATAAAATTAAATTAGCATTTCATTGGTACATTTTACATTTAATCATTCCTACAATGTTAGTAAATGAGTCAACCAACCACAATAAAAAAGTAACAAAGAAGTCACATCACTCAACTCAACCAATTACAATCACAAATTAATAGAGCAATACTGATGCAATATACATCACAAATTAACAGAGCAGTAAATCCCCTATACAGGTCCACATAACAAGAAGTATACATATAAGTTTATAATTCAATACAAGACCCAATAAATATCACTTTCGCATCATCACATTCTTAAGAATGTACAACTTTATAGTGCACAAAAATAAATACTGACAATTTACTTGACTCTATTTCTCAAATATGAATCGAAGTATGTAAGAAACTGTTGGGGTTTTCAATTAAAAAAATTCTAATGGAATGCCATCTTCAATGATCCATTCATGGTCAACTTTTGACATTCTCTATTTCTTAACTTTCAATTGTTTTTTATTATTGAACTTCTATCAACTTTATGTGCGCTGCACACACCAAGTGACTATATTGACAACTTATGACATTGGGTTGATAGTCTTGAAAGTAAACATTACTCTCATTTTATTGAGTTTCTTGGAAAAAATAACCTTTCAGTATAATAGACTCTCTTTCATATATAAAACTGTATCATAGTCTTCCAATAACTTCATCTTTCATTTAGTGCACTGCTTCAAATAATACTTGACGTTTTCTATGCTATTAGTGGGTGCAACTATAGAAAAAACATCTCCTGCAGAATAAAAGAAGTGTAAATTAACATCATAATTTACATGAAATTAACTTTATTAATATGGACTTGATTTTATTATGTATTTCTAGAGCTCTATATTTTAACTATTATCTAGATACTTATACACATTTTCTTTAAAAACATAAAACATATATGTATTTTGAAATCAACTGAAGTGTTTCCTTCTCTAACAAGATTAGAAACTCGACCACCTTCAGATGATACTATAGTCTCCTCTGCTTCCATCTCTTCAAAGCTTGCAACTAACATTTTCTCCTTTGTATTTATTTATGTATGTTTCTAAGGGTTTACATACATATTGTTTTTGCCAACATCATTGGATTGTGTATCCTTTATACAAACACGAAAAAAAAATTTATTTTCTTATATCAAATGTAGATGCATTTCGGTAATCCTTTGTTTTAATTGAATGCCATTTTTGAGTCCCTTTTACTGTTTCAAGTTCATATCTAATCTATCTATCTACATCTTCGACTGCAATATGCCAAAAAAGCCTATAGTAAATTCAAACAACAATTTAAATATGTTATTTAAAATACAATTTATATATGTTGAAGATAATCATTGTCATACTATTTAAACTATATAGTTTATAAATGTTTAAAATTAAAAAATTAATAAAAATTACCATATATTCAAACTATATACAAGTTAATTTGTACATACCTGTGTACCTCCCTTGATGGGTTGGTCTGATAGCTTAGTGTAGCATTGCACCATTGAAAAAGTTGTGTAGGTGAAACAAGTCTATTTGTAGAGGTGCCCATTTGATATCTTCGAAGTGCTCATTTTATACATGCCCTTGCACCATCATGATCTCCTTTTCCATGCCCAGTCTAAGAAATTCCAACAATGTTTAATGTGGGTTTTCTTATGAAGACTACACAACCTAAAGAATAATTGTGAATATTTGAATTAAACTATGCATCCATGTGACCATATCCAATGTTTATCTACTTTTATTCTATGACCTTTCAATGAGTCATAAATCTTATTGAAACAATGTTGTACAAAATGTATATCATGTGTACGATCATCGCTGATATAAAAATGATATTCTTTAATAACATGTTGATTCTCACTAGTGATTTCCATATCATCAACATTTTGTTCAGCATGTCTATATAGAATATGGACAAGCGTAGAGACTTGGTAATAATGATAATATTCACTTTGTATTTCATTTTGTGCAACAAATGTGTAATTCTCTACAAAATCAACTATTGACAAAATGGTCCCTGCTAGAAACATTTCATGGTATTTTTTGGATTACATGTCCTCCCATCGAGCTCTATATGAATTCTTAGTGTACTTATAAATTTATGCCTAAAATATCTTCAAAATATCTATTACATGAATTTCTTCTTCTTGTAATTCAATCCTTTTAGCCCTTGTACTATTACTTGAACTAATCAATGTATGGATATATTCATATCTCTTCCATTTCACGATTAGGTTAGGCAATGATCGATTATTTGTATCAATAGAATATTTGTTGTGAAATAAAGTCAAATTTCCAAAATGATTACATTTTTTTACCACCAACATATTTCTTTTCGTAAAATAATTTATGACTTTCCCTTTCACATAGAATTTCAGATATGAAACCATGGATAACAGAAGGAGGAGGTGATTTTTTCTAAAATGTTTTACCAAAATTAAGGAAGGTGTCATAATATAATTGAAATTCCACATAATAGTGACAACACCAAGTGTCACATATAGTGATAGGTTTATCATACCATGGTTTTCGTTGGACAAAATTATTGATGGAGACATTAATTACACAATTCTCTTCTATGAACTTATTGAACAACTCTAGCTGAGTGGTGTCCAAGATATGTTTTGCATGTTCTTTATAATATTTTTTTTCTATTGTTCACTACATCACATCCCTTGATTTTGGTGAAATGCGTGAATTTTTCATCCAATATTGATATATTATTTTTTTTACCATCTTCTCAAAGTTTATCTTTCTATGGTTGCCTACAAATAATTTTCCAACAAGAAATCTCATAATTTACATCTATTTGTAATCAAAATTTCCTACGTTTGTTCAATGTTTTTCGTGAGGTCACTAATATGTTTCCATATATTTTACCAAATGATTTTCTTTATTACTTGATGAAACCACTACCATTTGTATTTCTCTACGTGCATTTATATTACTTGTCTTTCTAGATCTTCAAATTACTTTTAAAGCACTATTTATATTTTGAATCACATTTTCCTTCACCTTTTTATTTTTCATTGATTTTGAAATACCCAATAGAGTTATAGCATCTTTTAATTTCTTTTATGTTAAGAGATGTCTCAAAATTTGAGTTTGAAATGTCACACTTTCATTGCTGATGAACATCTCAATAATGACCTTCACACAATATCGTACAATATGGTCAACATTTTTATCTCCATATATGTCAGTGTCAACATTTTCCAACATCTCATCATCGATATTGATTTCATCTGTACATATGAAAATTAAATGTAAATGGGTATAAAAATTCATTAAACAATAAAATTAAAAAGTCTAATTTGAATGAAATTAAAATTAATAAATATGTACAACCTCAATAATACAGATGACATAAGTGAAAAAGATAATGAACCAATGATTTGATTATGTGTTGTTGAAAATGTTGAAAGAGATTCAAATGAGGAAGTTGAATCACCATCAAGTATATATATATATATATATATATATACTTGATGGTGATTCAACTTCCTCATTTGAATCTCTTTCACATTTCAATCTCATCATCAATGTTATGAGGAATATCTCTCTCTGTTTACATTGCAAAAAAAATAAAAATTAATTCATCAAATAAAAATTGAATTTCAAAATACACTAGTTAAATTTTAAATATCATTTATAATATTTCCATTTACATACTTGCTTCAACTTCTAGTTGAGATTGATTTGTCCTTTCAATATTTGTGTGTTATTCTTTCTTTCTTTTGTAATCTTTTCTCTTGTATTCTCTATGCTCATCAATGTCTCTTGTTCGATCATATTTTATCTTGCAAATTCTCTGATTTCCCATGATAATTCAATCTATGTAGATTTTTAAAATCCAACTCAACAAAGTCATTTTAAAAAAATCCTACAAAAAAAAATCACTTTCAAAATTTAGACCAAAAGCTCACTTTAAAAGCTCAGCCAAAAAATTTACTTAAAAAAAAACTCACTTTAAAATTTCACCACAAAAAAGTCACTTTAAAAATTTAGCTGAAAAGACATATTTTAAAAACTAAGCCCAAAAAACTTAATTTAAAAATTAAGCTAAAAATTCTCATTTAAAAATTCAGCTCAAAAGAATTAATTTAAAAATTAAGCTAAAAATCTCACTTAAAAAATTCAACCCAAATAACTTACTTTAACAATTAAGCTAGAAAATCCCACTTAAAAAATTCAGCTTAAAATACTTACTTTAAAAATTAAGGCCAAAAACTTTCCTCCAAAAAGTTCAGCCCAAAAAACTTCCTCCAAAAGGTTCAGCCCCAAAAACATATTTACCTTAAAACATTACTCCAGATCAGGAAGGTATGTAAAAATGAAGTTTCAGCTCCATGTATTTATATTGTTTCAAGTGAAACTCGTTTTTTGAGGGTCACATCATTTCATTTTTGCGGCTGACGGAAAATATCGACACATTTTCGACTAAACTTTTAAAATTATTTTGGCAGAACTTTAAAATAATTCGACTGAATTATTTTTCCATTTATTTTAAAGAGTGTTGATGACAAACACAAGTTGGGCCGAATGTAATTTTAATTAGATCAAATTGTTTTACCCTGTGACTCTGCAACAACTCGGCTCTAGTCATGTTTTTCCAATTTTGGAATGCTTAAACTCCATCAAATATGATGAATTTTTTGTCGGAACAAAAACCAAAATTTGCAGAATTGAATCTACTTTCACTAGATATAGAATTTTATGGAATTTCATAGAAATTTGCTAATTTTAATTAATTTTCTAAAAATTTGTGTACAAAAAAGTTTGTGAAGGTCATTATGAAAAATTTGTATCTTCCAAAATACACTATAAAAAAAATATGAAAGATTTATGGTTCATTACATTGGTTCATCTTTTGTAATGGGTAGTTTTCTAAGTTTTAGTTACAACTAATATGTTGAGAAATTGGATGCCTAGCTAAATATCTTCAAAATCTAAAGTTTTTTCATATTAGGTCAATTCAAAAAATTCTAGGAATGATGATGTGCATCAATTGGTTTTGTAAATATAATGATATCGAAGTACAGTCTGTATAGATTGATGCAACGCATTTTGTTTTTTAGAAATGAAAAGTTAATAAAAAGTACATTAGTGCTAAAAAACATGGCATGTTATGATTCCATTGATTTTTAAAGAACCCACACTCAAACAATTTCTAAGTTTACATATCCAATGTGAATAAAAAATTTCCAAAAAATAAGTAATAGAAATCTAATAAAAGTTCTCACAAGTTGCCTTTTTATTCTAACATGAAATTCTAAATAGAAAAATTGCTTTGGCTTGTTGAAAGTTTAATAACTTCTTAAAATGATATTCGTTTTCTCAAAAATGGGAAAACAATGTAACCCAACTTCACATTTTCACGCGTAGGTTGTATGAAATGGGTATTATATTTGGACATGGCTTTAGGGGGATATGACGCTACCCTTTACCTTTGATGTCAAAGGGGGAGATGAATTGTTGCAGGCAGTGCCCTAAACATTGTGACTTGACAAAATCCAAGGGGGAGCTATTGCTGAAGAACATATGTAGGTCTCATAGTTTAGGGGGGGGTTTAAAGGAGAAGAGTTTGAAAAATGTCAAGGTAAGTCTTTATATTTATTAGAGCCAACAACGTTACAACAATGTTTTCCAATGTTTCTATCAATGAAAAAAGAGGAGATTGATGGGCCAAATAATGTCATTGATTTCCAAAGTTGTGGCTCAATGGAACCTACCAATAAAATTCATGTTGAGGGGGAGTCCTCTCGTGGATGCAACTTTTAGGAGACACCCATCATAGTAGTAGGATAAGTGAGAAAGCCAAAAATATTATAACTATAATGGTTGGGTGGCCTATTATTTGAAGGAACTTCTATGTTAGGGGTTATACTCATTTTCCTTTACAATGTGCTCAGATGGATAAACCATGGAAAGCCATTTCTAATGGTATAAGGCTACCCAAAAAACTCCAAAGGATGATGGAGTTATGACCAATTAAAGATTTTAATGGAATTCCATGCCTCAAGGTTCTGCATTGACCTTGTGGTTTACAAGAAATTTCTTTGTTAAATAAGTTTTGGACTTAGGAGGATTTATGAAGAAGTCATGGTAGTTAATCCTTTGGCCTAGTTAGGAGGTAGTTTTATTGAGGTAACTACTAGAACATGTCATAGGAAAACATGGACCAATGACAGTATGACACATTGTACACTTACATTGAACAATGATGATGATCAAGATAATGAAGTGACAACCATGGTGGCAAGATCATGTCAACATAGTTTGACACGGTATCCAAGACTTGGGACTCATAGCATGAAAATTTTGATTTTCATGTGCTAAAGTGGGCTAGTTTCGGGTGATGCATGGATCTATCACCAAGGGACATGTTTCATAGATGAATTCAACATGAGGATCTAGGAGAAACCTTGAAGATCATTCTATGAGGTCAGTTTGTTGAAGTTTTCCTCTGTATTCAATTTTTTTCAAAATTCAACATTGAACAAGGTGCATGCCCAAAACCAAAGGAAAAGGCCTATAGTTCGGTAGTTCATACTAGTCAAGGATTTTGATCCAATCACGGGAAAAAGTGTTTGTATCTACCTCCCTACATTACGACTTGTGTAGAACGTAGCCCAAAATGACTCAAAATGTGTGTTAAGTTAGCTAGAAGGAAATCTAGCAATCAAACTATCCTCCCACTAAAAGATCTCTTCAACCCCGAGTTATCATTTTAAGAACTTTCCAATCAAGCCATTGGTTCTAGCCCTTTATGAATATGATGCCAAATATTTAAGGATCACATAATGGAATTTTTGGTAGCATTCGTTGAATCTAGAACTTAGCCGATTATGGAGATATACCTATAGACATTGCTAGAAACCTCTCAAACACCGGAATTTCTAAACAACGTAGGTTAATTATAATTTGATGCCATAACAAAATAGATGACACATAATTGAACTACATTTATTGAAGGTATAAAATCACAATTAGTGAGATTTATGTAGCACATTTGTTATAGTAATGGGATTCCTCTGGTCTTGGAGGACAAGTTTCAGACATTTCATATTAAGAATGTAGTTGCTATTGAAAGAATTTGATGAGGTATTTTGGCAACTTAATTGACAAAGGAAGCCATACCAGGAAATTAAGAATCAATAGTAATAGGTAATAACATTATCTATATGATTATTAGTATTGGTATCATACTCCAAGATTTACTTTCTTGCAAGTGCTAATTCATTTATTGTGGTTCTCTAGCTATGTGATAGAGTGTGAGGAAACCCTATGTATAGTGTCATAGTGAAAATTGGTGAAGTTATGAAAGTATGGTGTGTAAGAAATGGATGGGATGAAATAGAGTGAAACATCAAGGTGAGCTATAGAGAGGAATCTGTATGGTTGTGGGCCAATAATATAAATTATTAGTGAAGCACTAAGAGTGCAGGATACTAGAAGTAGTTGTGGCAGGGACAACGGAATGTGTGTGCAGAGAAAAGGAGAGAGAGTTGTAGAACGAAAATAGTTAAAATTAATAAGTTAATTTTCTAATACTCAGGTAATTTATTGTTCTTAGCTTGAAAATTGCATGAAAAGTATAACACCTCACTGAAGCAGATAGGGGCCTACAATTATAAGATGTTGCAGCATCTACGAAAGTTATGGGTTCCTACTATGATGGGCATTAGGTCCTCTCGTTAGTAGGTTCTCACAAACATATGATGTAATCAAATATGGTTCCTTGATTATCATCATAATACCAAACAATCTTTGTTCGTTTTTCTCCTCAAGGGGTTTTCACGTTAATCATTTTGTTAAAATGTATATGAATGGTGGTATCTCATGTGTTGCCTGATTGAACATAAAAAAGAAAAAGGAGAAATTGTTAAATATTTATTCAATAACCCCTCTTAATAATTTATGATTCCTAATAATTGCTATCAGAGCTAAAGGTCTTGAGTTTGAGACACCCCTAGCTCATGATTGGGGGGCGGGATAGGTTATTGCGATTACAGTGCAACCTTTATGTTTCATGGAATGTGCTTAAATACCTCTTGAGGATCTATTAACTTTGATGATTCATTTTTTTACTAACACCTATGGGATTTTGTGTAACGAAAACCCTAACCTCAATCCTTGATAATGATTCATCTTTTCGTACTGAAGAAGCAATATAGTAACTCACTACTTTAAAGGATTTCAAGTAGACTACTCTAGTATTAGTAATGCTTGAATTTAAACATATTGTTGTCTTTGAATGTTAGCACTCAGGTAGAGGTATATGGTAGCATTGATGTAAGAAGAGTTCCCCTTGGTATTCTGCAATAATCCATTTTGTGACTGTAATTTGGAAAAGTCCACATTTGTGGTGGAAACAATGGCTATACTTCATGAAGTGCATACTTGGTAACCATATCTCATAGGGGTTGTTTTCATATCAGTATTGGCCATCATAGCCTAAACAATGTTTTTGAACGATTGTTAAATTCACCACAAAAATAAAAAAATGGGTTGATAAGATGTTGGGGTATGATAATGAGATCATATATAAGAAGGGTAAAGAAAATGTTGTGGTTGATGCTTTATATAGACAATTTGAGGACGATATGCCACTTCCTCTTATCATTACAAAGCTTAGTAGACCTCCAACAATCCTATAGGAAATGGCTATGAAAAAAGTACTTTAATCTAGGTCATAAAACAACTTTAGATAGATCCAAAACCACCTAAAAGTTATGGCACGAAAACAATATATTGTAGTATAAAGGGCACATTCATTTACCACAATGCTTGATCGATTAACAATGGTTATCATAGGAGATAAATTCATGACCAACAACAAGTCATTTTAACTTCTAGAAAAAATATGAAATAACTATGGTTTCATTCTTTTGAGAGGACATGGAAACATATATCTATAAGAACATATTATAACTTCGCTTCCTCATACATGGCAATAAGAATGAACTTACTGATGAATTCATTCAATTCCATGTTTTAAGAGTTTGAATATTGTCTTATTACCCTTCAAGGTCAAAGATATGCTAAAAAGGGAGGGTTCCTCATGTGTAAATTTCCACGGATATTCAAATGGAATAGTTCACCACAATAGAGATGATGAAAGTACTCAAATATTTATTGTGAAGGTTAATCTCCTTTGGATATCATATTATTTTATTCACAAATTTTTGGTTAAATCTATGAAATAGCTAAAATGTAAAAAATATAAAAGAGATAAATAGACACACGCACACCATCCACCAATATACAGAATATCTTACCTTGGGATACCCTTACATGAGAAAACAAAACTAAAAAATGAGGCTACTATGTTCTCTATTTTCTAGTATGGAAACATGTAAATACAAAGAAAGATATACTCTCTATGGAGTTACCTAAGACATGTGTCTTATAAGGTTTTTATAGAATCCAAACCACATGCCTTTTTATCTACAAATTATCACTCTTAGTTTCTCTACTCATGTATGGAACAAATATAATAACATAGAATGCAACCCTTTCTCCTTGTAGTTTCATGCTACATTTCCTAATAGCCATATAAGGGTATGAGTTAGACCTCTTGAACCCTTAATTAGTGTTATCATTTTAGATATTGTTGAACTTTCTTGGCATCCCACATGTAGCTAGCACTATATACATGAGTGATGGGTAATAAGATCACACCCTTTCTTACCATGTTGGTCAACATGATAGGTTATAATGTGGAAGGAATAACCTTTGTATACTAGATTTGATTGATGTGATTCTTGCACCAATGAAAAGGTATTTGAGGTTAGATTAGTGTTAGAGGATATTGGTGTAAGTGGTAAACGTTTTGACCCCTAAAAATTCTATTTGATGCGTCATAATGACTCTAAAAGGTTTCAAACCCCAATTTTTCAATTTGGGACCTATCATGAAAATGACCCTAACATTTAATGCATGCAAGTTCTTCATATTTGAATACATTGAGATGGATGATAAATAATGTAGTGATGCAATCCATATTAGTTCCTCAAGTGGACTTTAGCCAATAGGAAGTGTAGATGAAATAACTTCTAGAGGTAGGCTGAAATGGGTCATAACTTTTCCAACCAGCTATGACAAACATCTTAACCATCTTTTGAATTCCAAGTGCTTCTTGCACTACAGACCCATGAATGCTTCAACCTATCTTTTGAAATCCTAAAATTTTCAACATATGCTTCACTATATCCACTATATAAGGACACCTAGTGAAATGCTTATCTTTAACATGTCTTTTGAACTATTCCTTCCCCTTATCCTGGCAAATAGTAAGATTCATCACAATACATTATGCCTTTATTATATCCTTTGAACATCACTTCACCATCAAGTGAACACCAAACCACCATACTTTATCTATCACTTGGTCTACAGGCTAAAGTTTGGAACAAAGATAGATAACCCAGACACAACCCCAACTCTAACCAAATAATCCCACACCCATGTGCTTTGTTATTGGATAAAGAGCTTGAATTTAAAAAATGATTAATAATGTAATTTTCATCCTAATTCTAAACCAAATAAACCCACATGGATCACCCATGAAACCAATTTCTCTATAATAACATTCTTAATCATATGCATCAAAGATGTGAAGAAAAAAAAGAAAAATAATACAAATATATTAATTACTATTAAATGATTATAACTAACCCAATTTATTCCCCACATACCCATACCATTATTCCCCACCTACACACACCATTTGCAATATGCCATCAGGATATCCAAACCCCATTTGTTTCCCACATACCCATATGCACCTCAACCCAATTTCTTTATTAACTTATTCACATACTAGTTTTGTTATAATAAAATATATAAAAATCATTTTTTCCCAATTCTTAGATGTTAGTATAAATCCTTAAACTAACTTAAAGCAGAGATTGTACACTAACTTAAAGTGAAGTTCGTACACTACACTAAATCTTAAAATTATTCAAAAACTTCCCCAATATAATTATGGAGACTCTTTATGTCTTTTAAATAGCTTAGCCTAAACACGTCATGTTGTTGCTTTCAAAATAATATAAATTTAACTATCATTTTGAAAAAAAGTGTAAATTAAATTTTTTAAAATCTAAATTACAATGATCAAATCTTAAGTTTTTGGGTGTCCCATAATTTTGGTGGTGTTGATTCATTTCTGTTTAATGGTGTTGGTTGATTTCTTCAATCAAAAAAAATATTTAAAACTCCCAGAATAATTTTTTTTCAAAATTTTCTAACCAATTCCAACCAAAAATAGACCCTCCCTACAAAACTTTGGCCTTCAAACGCCCTTTTAAACCTTTATTAGCTAATTAAAATCCCTACTCTATATGGAAATTCAAAACCTTCTTTAATGTAATGCTTCCATTGAAGGCACATTACACAATGGAATACATTTATTTGTCATAGGTGGTATACTTTCGGATTGTGTCCGAAAGTGTCTCACTATGGTAAGACATTGGATGCCCCTGTTGAGTTTTAAATGTACCAATGGCATAGTTAGAGGCATCTATCTCAATCTTAAATGGTTGTTGCACATTTGGTAATGTGAGCGTTGGTACAAAGCTGAGGCGGTGCTTCAACTTGGGAAACACCTTCTATTTGGTTTAAGAACAAAAGAAGTTTTTTTTCACTATACCCTTGGTGACTTGACTTAAAGGCCGAGTGATACGAGAAAACCCCAACATGAACCTGCGGTAGAAATTGGAAAGACCCAGAAATATGTAGAACTTTGTTAGAGTGGTTGGGGCTGGCCAATATCGACTGACTTGTATCTTGGATGGGTCCACATGCATAACTTTCTCATCAATGATGTACCCCAGATATTGAACCTGGGTCATGCCAAAGGTACTTTTCTCCAAATTGGCACATAGAATTTTGGAGGACCTGTTGAAAATGGTGGAGGTGCACTTCCCAAATCTGGCTAAAGATTAAGATGTCATATAAATACACCACCTTGAATGCATTGATTACAGGGGAATTCGTCAACCCAAAATGCATGACCAACCATTTGAAAAGGCCCTCCTTGGATTTGAAGCTTGTCTTCCACACATCAGAGAGTTTGATAAGCATATAGGGATAACCAAACTTCAAGTCAATATTGTTGAAGTATTTGGCAACCTTGAGCTGGTCGAGAAGGTCAACAATCCATGGGATTGGGTACCTATTCCAGACAGTGGTCTTGTTTATCCCTCAATAGTCAATATCAATTCTTGAGGTCCCTTCCTTCTTTTGTTCCAATAAAATCGGGCTCCCATAGGGGGATGAGATTGGCCTGATGTTCCCTTTTTGCAATATATCATGAATGTTCCTCTTGATCTCATCATTCTCTAGAATAGAGCATCGATAGATCAGTCCATTGGGTAGCATCATTCTTGGGGTCTGATTGATGGATTTCTTGACCTGATAGTCCAGAGGTACCTGGGTAGGTGAGGTAAAAATGTCCTTGTATTCCTCCATGACCTTTTTCATCTCCTTCTATTGTATGAAGGAGCCCTATCTAGAAGTTGTGGCCACAATCATATTATTTCCCTAAGGGAAACTCATAAGGAAAAAAATTCTTGTTCCGTGAAATGATGTTACTGCATTGTGTTGCAAAGATCAAAGAGATGGTGGTAGGTGGGGCTACCTCCCGTATCCTTTAAAATTATTTCCCAAAGTAATAATCAGAGAGAAAGGTCTAGACTCATATACATCATGTCGCTTCCACACGTATGGTTGTCCTAATAATACATCAAAAAATTCAAGAGGAGCAACATCACACAATACTTCATCCGTGAAGGGCTTGACATTGTAGGAAGGCAGGATTGCTAGCTGACACAAAGATATTTTTCTTTGTGAAGCCACCCAATGGTGTACGGATGTGTATGTGATGTAATCATTAGGCCTAGCCACTTCACGCCCTATATGGAAATGAGGTTAATTTTTCTTCCACTGTCGACAATGAATTGTAGTAGAGAACCCTTCACCCACATATGTGAGTGGAAGAGGCATTCCCCCTCCTATGGATTTTTAAGTTCATTCTTTTGGATCTTGGTGGTGGCCACAGTGGCACTAGGCTCTCCATCAATAATCTACTTCCCTTTTTCATTCCCCTTGTTAGATTATCACTTAGAGTTGGAACATGCATCTGATTTAGGAGCCTTCAACTCAACCACCAATAATTGGTTGACCTGACACTCACTTGTTTTGTGAGTGGAGGTCTTATCAAACTCACACCACTTTCATGTTTTTCATCATGGTGTTCTTATTTTCTTGAGGATTCGGTGAGTCATCCTGGGTAGATATACCTTAGATTTTTCCTTTTGTCTAGGGTTTGGTGGTGCATTTCCCCCACTTCAAATTCCTATATCGAAAGTCTCACTTGTTTTGTTTAAACTTCTGCTCAATATTGGTAGCATATGGGTACGCCATGCTAAGTGAGGAGATTTCTAGGAACTCCATCATGTCCTAGATGTACATGTGTAGACAACCCTGGTACTTGGGTACCAAATGTCGCTCATAATCCTTCATACCCAATTTTGTCTGAAGGGTATGAAAAACATTGGTAAACTTCGGCACTTCTTTGTCCCTTCCCTACCGCAGCGTGGTCCACTTTATGTATTTATTCTCATAGCTCCCGATAGGTAATACTTGTCCTTGATGGCATCACAGAACAAATTCCAAATTCATGCAACTGAAAATAGTGATGGTGCACGTTCTTCCTTCTTCTCATAGTAGGTTTCCCACCAGTCCTTAATGTGGGGGGCGGATTTGAGAATTTTGAAAGTAATATTTTCATGGCTAGAAAAATCATGAATAGAAAAATATCCTTCTAGTATATTTAACCATTTACCTATGGTCGCTGCATCTATTTGACCTTCAAATATGGGGATTTCAAAGTTAACTTGTACCTTAAAGGGTGCAACATTTCAAGAGTGGTTTTTGGAAGAAGATGGGTCACCTTTGGGTAACCGCTAAAGGATCTAGGTAAAGTTTTCCATCATAGTGTTCCTCTATCGCTCGAGGGTTTCTTTGCATAAGATTTTGAAAGGATCTCTAGGCCCGTATTCTCTCTTCTCTTCCACCATGCGAGGCTGTCGAGATTTTTTACGCTAGGCTTGCAAAGGTTCGACGAGTTTGAGCCCTAACGCCTTATATCTCGACCTCATTGGTGACAAGCAAAGAAAAAAAGAGAAAGAGTAGGCCGCTCTGTTACCACTAATTCAAAATTAAACATGAACTCAACAAATTACCAATATAACCATAAATACAGAGATGCAATAGAAATAACAATTCATTTCATTGATATCAAATACTAAAATATGCTTAAAAATAGAATGGAAATAGACTAGCTCTAGCGATGGTAGCTTATCTCTAAGAGGAGATGTGGAAGCTACATGCCTCTGAGCTATGTTACAATGAGGCTCAAGGGCCCATCGATTATTGAAAAACAAGGGAAAACCGTAAAAAACCAAAACCATAACCCGAGGAGACGGAACATAAATATTTTGTGGGACCCATTCAGGTTAGTTGGGAAGCCAACTTCCGGGGATCATAACTTGGTCATATTATTTATGTTTGGCATGTAAGATACCTTTTTGGAAACATCTCTCGAGGTACCACAATATTTATGATAGACTCATTCCAATGGTTATGGGCCTATTATAGGCCTTAAAAAAATTGTTTAGGGGGTCAAAACTGCTCCGAAAGGTTGAGAGTGGAAAAATTTGCTCAAAATAGTAAATGATGCAATAAAAAAGGAAACTGATGAAACTGTTAGGTCCCTATAATACTAGTGATTGACCCATTAGTTTTGTCATTGTATCCCTTATTGTCATTGTTGTGGCCCTATTGTCCCCATATTGTTATTATTCTGCACCCCAGAATCCCACTATTGTTATTTACGTGGCCTTATATTATTATGGTTAGATCGACATCCATAAAGCATCTGCGAGGATTTCTCAAGCATCTTCAAGGGTACTAATCTATAGCAAGTCTTGGAAGGATCATGTTCAACACATTGACGGGGTGCTCAACCAATTGAAGGAGAAACAATTATATTCAAAAAGTTCCAAATGTTCCTTTGGAGTACAAGAGGTGGAGTATCTGGGTCATATTGTATCTCATGAAGGTGTCAAGGTAGACCCCAGCAAAATTAAAGCCATTAAGTAATGGAAAATCCCCACATCCATAAATCATTTGTGAGGATTTCTCAGGTTGACATGGTATTTCCATAAGTTTGTTAAGGATTATGGGAGAATAGTAGCACCTCTAACAATATTATTGAAGAAAGATTCGTTTTTATGGACTCCAGAAGCAACGAAGGCCTTTGAACATATTAAAGATGAAATGTGCCAAGCACCGGACTTCACGAAAACCTTTATTGTGGAATGTGATGCCTTGGGAAATGGAATTGGTGCTGTTTTAATGCAAGAAGAAAGACCCATTTCTTTCGAAAGTCGTCCAATCAAAGGAAAGTATTTACACAAAGCTATTTACAAGAAAGAAATGTTGGCAATACTACACACACTTAAGAAATGGCGACCATACCTAATGGGAAGAAACTTCAAGGTAAAAATGTATCATGATAGTCTTAAATACTTTCTAGAACAAAGATTATCTTCAGAAGAGCAGCAAAAATGGATCACAAAGATGATGGGTTATGACCTTGAAATCATCTGCAAAAAAGAGAAGAAAAATGTTGTGGCAGACGCACTCTCAAGAAAGGATGAGGATGTGGAAGCATTGCTTTGTGCCATATATATTATCTAGATTGGATAAAAGAGGCAAGGGATGAATGGAAGAATGAAGAAGAAGTGGGGGTACTCATTCAAAAGTTACAAGAAGATCCCAGTGCATCTGATACATTTAGCTGGAAAAATGATTCATTATGGTACAAAGATCATTTATACCTATGTAAGAATTCCCAATTCAAACAAAATATTCTAATGGAATTGCATGCCTCTCCCTTAGGAGGGCACTCAGGACTTTTAAAGACTTACCACAGGGTTAAGAATGATTTTTTTTTTTTTTTTATGGCCTTAAATTTGACATTCAAAAGTTTGTGGCAGAATGTTTGGTTTTCCAACAAAATAAAGTTGAAACAATTAAGACCCCGGGTCTACTACAACCTTTACCCATTACAAGCCAACATTGGGAGGAGGTTTCAATGGATTTTATCATAGGTTTACCAAAATCCGAGGGGAAGAGTGTCATCATGGTGGTCGTTGATAGGCTTACCAAGTATGCACACTTTTGTGCATTATCTCATCCATTTAAAGCTAGCACAGTTTCTACTGCATTTATGGAAACAATTCAAAAGGTACATGGAAACCCAAAGATTATTGTAAGCGACGGAGATCCCATCTTCACTGGAAATTTTTGGACAAAATTATTTTCTTGTCTTGGTACTCAGTTAGCTCATAGTTCATCTTATCATCCTCAATCTGATGGGAAAACTGAGATAGTAAACAAATGCTTGGAAGTATATCTTCGTTTCTTTATATCTGATAAACGGAGACATTAGGTCAAATGGTTTCCTCTTGCTGAATGGTGGTATAACACTTCCTTCCATCAAAAAAATTGACCCCATTTATGGAACTTTATGGATATCACCCACCATCCATCACATCATATTTAAGAGAAAATTCTGAGGTTCAAGTAGTGGAAGATCACATCGAGAATCAACAATAGGTTCTCCAACTCTTAAAGGATAACCTCACCTTGGCGCAAAAAGGAATGAAACAACAGGAAGATCAACATTGCAATGAAAGAAGTTTTGATGTAGGTGATTCGGTATTCCCACGGCTACAACCATATAAACAAATGTCCCTCAAGAATGTTGAGAAGGATAATAAATTATCACCAAAGTAGTATGGTCCATACAAGGTGTTACAAAAGATAGGTACAATGGAATACAAATTGGAGCTTCCTGGAGCTTCCCAAGTGCACCCAGTTTTCCATCTTTCATGCTTAAAGAAGGTTATAGGTGACGAGCTCCTAGTTCAAACAATATTACCAGAACTTGATGAGGAAGGAAAGATCATATTGGAACCTGAAGCAGTTAAAGAAACAAGAACTCAACAACAACGAAATCGATCAATTTCAAAGTATCTCATCAAATGGAAGAACGTACCCGTTGAAGATTCCACATGGGAGGATGAGAATTTTTTACAGATGCATCTCGAACTACTCAAGCATGGAGGACAACACGTTTTTGAAGGAGAGGGTCATGTTAGGTTCCTATAATACTAGTGATTACCTCATTACTTTTTTCATTATATCCCTTATTGTCATTGTTGTGGCCCTATTGTCCCCATATTGTTATTATTGTGCACCCCAGAAGCCCACTATTGTTATTTAAGTGGCCTTATATTATTATGGTTAGGTTGGCTTGGGTTATATTGTGACCCCTTAGACTCCTATATATAGAAAGGAGGTTTTGTGATTCGAATCATCCAAGAATTGTTCATTTTTGTAATGTAAAGGAGGTTGTCCCCTCGAAGAGACCAAATTATAAGGCATTGATCTATCTTTTCTATCTTTTTGTGAGCTAGTTTCATAACAAAAACTGAATGGAAGTCTAGTTTGAATAGGTATATGGCCACCAATATCCACATGCGTTGGGTAGCGGAGGTCTCGCGTAACAGTTTTGGGTCTGATAGCCTAGAATTTAGGATAAAAATATTGTAAATCTTCGAAATATGCAGAGCGCGAAATGTAAAAGGTCGAGTCGAAGGGTTGTCTGCGCAAGAAATAATATAGAATAATAGGAAGTAAGTTGTTCTGTGGACCATAGAAAGGCATAAATGGAGCGAGGCTCTATGGGTAGAAGGCAGGTTTTTGGTATGAGCTTGGATCTGAAATGTAATGGGTTTCTGAGGAGAAAAGTCTGAAAGCGTCCGTAAGTCTGAGTTGAGGGAGTGGGTAGTAGATAGAGACTCTGCAGCTATGTGCTCAGAGGCTTGGAAGAGTCCGCAACTATCTGCACGAACCCCTGCAGCTAAGTGCACAGGGAAAATCTGAAGGTATTGGTGCAGAAATTGAATAAAGATAAGTTGCTTCTGAAGTTCTGTGTTAAATCTGAATTATCACGGATCTGGCTATTTTATGGTTAATATAACTGTTTTATCTATGCACATATGCTTATGTTATAAATTTATGTGAATCTATGTCTATTCTAAGTGCGTGAACTGGTTAGCTCTAATAAATGTTTGCTTAAAGACCCTAAAAAGTAGATTGAATTATAAAAAACACGTTAATAAGTAGTAAGGATCATTGTAGGTCCAGATTGACTCGAAGCAGAGTGGTGCGAAGCTATGGAATGGTGTGCAAGCCTTCCAGACCACATCAAGACAACCCAAGGGTGTGGAATCCTAGTTCTAGAGCCCTCCCTTGCAACCTCGGGTGAGACCTCAGTCCGCGCTCCGTGGGCTATTGCCGAAAGGGCTGGTAGCTACAGGATTTGTTTAGCTAAATAATTCTTCTAAACCTGGGTCAGACCCATATAAGCCAACAAATGGTTCCATTGTCGAGACTGAGATCTGCCTAAGGGGTTTTTGATGTGGAACGCGAAGACTCTGTAAAAAAAGAATTGAAGGATCAAAGGGACTAGGAGTAGTAGTAGTTCAGAGCAAGAGTTGACAATGACGAGCGCGATGCAGCAACCAATATTCAAAGGAGTAGGAAGCGAAGACCCAGAACAATTTTGGTTTGTGTTAACCTCAGTATGGAACACACATAGAATTGTGGATGATAATATTAGAAAGGATACCTTAGTTAGCGCACTATAGGACTGAGTGCTGACATGGTACATAAAATACTCAAGCAATCACCCGACTGTGGGTACAACAAAAATCCAGATCGAACTAAAAGAAGAATTTAGCTGGCCGAAGTCAGAAACATGGTCGATCATAGGATTCAAGGAGATCACGATGATGACTGGTGAAACCCCATGGGATTTGGAACAAAGACTGAAAAGTACTATCCATGAAGCAAACATGACACTAACAGATGCGCAGCACTGCACTTGGTTGATGGCATCCTTAATAGAACATCTGAAGATGGCTTTGTCACAATAGAAGATCTCAACCTAGGTTGAAGCATTGGAGACAGCGATGAGCTTGTACAAAACTCCATTACGAGACTTGAAGTTGGGAGTTTAGCAAAACCAAGTGCAGATCGAAAACTTGTGTTTGGAAATGAAGAAGTTAAAATAGGAACAGGCACCACGCCCAGTCCGGGAGGAAGTATGGTGTATAAAGTGCAGGAGCCAGGGGCACAATAAAGATCACTGCCTGGTCTCAGTGAATTATGTGGCAATGGGGCGACCAAAACTATTGCGACTAGAGGCACAGGTAGGGCCAAGCACAACAACCCCACTCTGGTGCGCAATCTGTCAGGTGGGAGGAAAACATAACATTGATAACTATCATCTACTACAAAAATTCAACCAAACACCCAGCAGCTATTTTACAACTTTTGCAGATCAGTGGGCCATGAGGAAAGATACTATCATAGCTATCAATTATTAATGGATTATTCACCTGCTTATAGAATGCAGACTGAGGCGCGAGGTTAGGATCCAGCCGCGGCGATCACGCGGGTGGGTTCCAGGGACGTGGACGAGGACGGGGCAGAATGGGCCAGGAAGGGGTTGGGAGCAGCTAATATGTTACAACCGTGGAGGGCCAAGACAATACGCGTGAGATTGTACCAACCGAACTAGAGTTTCATGCACTTACTGTGAGCAATTTGATCATGAGCTGATAGATTACCCCATGCTGATAGCACAGATTCAGGAAAAAGGGAAGTGCAACCAACAATGACCCATAATGTGCAGATGATGAGGTCCTGTTGTGGCTAGCAACACCCCCCCTTGTTCATTTAAGTGTTGTCCAAAATACTAAATGAATGGGGACCCTTAGTTAAATTTTTCCTTTCTTCAAAATAAGGTTACCATCGTAAGCTGAGAAAGGTCTTTTGAATATTCTTAACCTAAGTCTACGATAAGGGAAATATCTTTAAAACCGCGTTGCAAAAAACATAGGAAATGCCTCCATTGCTCTATAATATCAGTACGTGCAAGACCCTCGTGTTAAGCATAACATCGCATCGTGATGAAATAATACTCATAGGGAAAAAACTTCAAGATTTACCGCTCTGCGATAACACCGATCGCAAGATCGCATATCGCAGAAATGAGCTGGCAAGATTTGGCAAACATCAAACCTCTGCGACCTACGATGTTGCGATCGCAACGATATTATATTCTCGCAATTTGCGATGGTGCGATTTGCGATGGCGCGATTGGTGATGTTACGTAAGCAAATCATAAATCACTTTATCACGAACCCTTCGGGCACGCCATTCAAAGAAAAGCCACTTACCATAATCTGACTCAAGATCATGCGCTTTTAATGATAGTAAATGAATTAGTTGTCTGTTATTAAATGAAATGAAGACACGTGCTTTTGTAAAGAATTACTTCACGTAAGGTGGCATATTTGATATATCTGTTGCATTTAAAACTCTCCCATCACCTTTCTTAATCATTCACTTCCATTTCACTCGTAATCTGCAGGAACGAAGAGCTAAGACAATTCAAAGCCAAACGCAGGAGCAAATGGGAAAGAAAAATAAAGCTCAAGGCTTTGAGGCGAAGGAAAAGACGAAGGAGATGGCGCCTTTGTATACAGACACAGCCTGTAACAGAGACGCAGGGATATTGACATGGGAAATCATGTACAGGCTGCTTGAAGAAGAAAATCCTAGAGTAATGAAGGTTGATACTGTCGCGGGCTCACAACAGTCTTCTGAGGCGTCCTTAGAGGAGCTAGCATGTTCATTTCTTCACCGGATAGCACCAAGGCCCAAAATTCTACCATATACAGATATGATCAAGTGGATACTTGACAATGCAGAGATGAACAACAGACAATTCAAGGTTCAAGGACATGGGCTCATCATATCATTTGCCGCGCAAGATTTAAAGTTTATGTATCATCTTCCTGAACCGCGGGCGACTTACAATGCACAATTCATTAAGGAATTTGTGGCAAAGAACCCAAACCTAGCAGAGGCCACCAAAGATTGGTCCAGAAAAGAGGAGCCACTCAAAAGGGACAAAAACAGTATGTACAGCACTGGTTCCCTCACCTCTCCGTATTGTTTTGTTGCGGCCATGCTTTGTAGATTATTTGGGATGCCGGATATCAAAAAAATTTCGTCTGAATGGCTACCATTAATAGATGCTGCCACAAATGCCGATATTATGGATTGGGCCAAAATCTTTTCTAATAATCTATACACGATTGTTATCAATTACCGGTCTAAAAGATCCTTGTCTCAAAGGATCTATCCCCCTTTTTATCTGTCCGCATATGTTATGGATACGGAATACTTAGCTTGGCAGGATGAAGATGAAGGGAAAAGAGCAAGTGCACCCAGAATAAACGAGAATCATAAAGAATTGCTCTTTAATAAATGGGACGATCAAATCAGGCAGGCGGAACAAGCAGCAGAGACAGCGGCCACCCAAGTAAACATTCTTATTGACTGTGTAAATGAGAATTTACACAGGGCCAACTTAATCGAAGAGACCACCCCGGGGTACCTACCAAATAAACTACGGCTGGAAGCAGAATGGAAGCAGAAGGCGCAGGAAAAGGGAAAAGTGATCTAGGCATTGAATAGGTTAAATTGGGAATGTTACTGGGCATACTTGGTCAAGCCGCATAGTCAATGGATGACTGTGAAATGCATCATAAACGCAGCCAAAAAAGTAGTGCCAGCTCTCATAGATTCTGTTTTGGCAGGCCAGCTTAGTACAGAAGTCAGCCAGCCGACTCTTCTCAAGCCCATGATGAACACTTGCAGCTTTAAGGACCATGTTTAGAAGTAGCCTTATTTTAGAAATTTGCTTTTTCTTTTAAATTAGATTGGAAAAAGGATGGTCATTTGAAAACCGCATCCTAAATTTTGTAAAGACACTATTATTAGAATTAGGAAGTAGTATTTTAACCCTTCTCATGCATTTAGAGAAGGGTCTAGAAATTTGTCAAAAACTTGTCCTCGGAACATGCACTTCTGCACCCTTAGAGGAGGTTTTGATGAATGGATGGATCGAGATTTATTAATGTTTGCATTTGATGTCTGCTACTGATGTTGCATTTCTGTACTCTTAGTAGATGTTAGAACAAGTAGAGATAAATAATTTTTGCTTGAAGCTTATGAGTAGGATTAGTCATAAATGGTACTTTTTATCTCTTGGCCATTTCTGCTTATATTCTTAAAGTGATATACAGTTTTTAGTTGTTTATATGTTATTACATGAATGTATGAGTTACCATTTGGCACTTCTGTACGATGGAACCATTTATTTATGTCTGATATATGAATAACTTATTATGCGATATGTTGTTCACAACTATTTTGCCTAACTTCGTATGCAAAGTGGTTTATCTTAATTGATTTCTATTCTTATAATAGCTGAATGATCTTTATTACCAGTTGTTGTTTGAAATCTCTTTAGATCGCATAATAGAAGAAATACACCTTGGGTTAGCGTAGATCAGATGTGTTGTTTCTCATTATATTAGAATAGCATAGAGTTAGTTTAAAAATCTGAATTAAATTAGCTTTAAGTACTCTTAGATCAGCATCATCCAAATCTGCACACACACACACACCCTTAGATTGGGAAACTGGTCCCATTATCCCCGGTCGGACCCGCTATACCAAACGGATAAGGAGCTGCCAACCAAGGTCCGGACCGGGTGGGTATCCCCCTTGTTGTCGACCCGATTTTCGGGGCTTCAACATATTTGGCGAAGAAGTACGATGTGAATGGTATATTATGGCCTTACCATCAAACTTAGCAGTCTTTGTGGATAGGGTAAATAAAACAACTTTAGTTGAAAACCTGACAGAGGTGATAGCAGTAGAGAAACGTGTAATAGCCCTGGAAACGAGATCTGCGATAGAGGAACGCAAATCTAAAAAAGTCACCTTCAAGGAAGACCCCAAGAAGAAACAAACGAAAGATCCTTTCGATTTGGAAGGATTGCGAAAAGTATTAAAAACCATGTCCAATGAGATGATTGACATAAAAAAACAGGTGGCAGAAACTTCTTCAAAAAAGCCCTACAGAGCTTTTAAAAGAGTCCCTTCAATGGATGTGAAACCACCCAACGCTATCTCAAATGTCGAATCCGAAGAAGAGGAAGAAGAAGAGAGTACCACTGAAGGACAGACTGATGACGAAGAAGTTGTGGAACTACAAGGAATGTGGGATTTCATCCTCCCATAAGAAGAAGATCAAGAAGCATTTCCGGTTAGCACACGAAGCAAAAATCAACTTGATCCTCCCCAAACTACCCCTAAGCAGAAGGGCGCAAGCCCTGCAGCAAAAGAAAAGTCGCAACAAAGAAAACGACCGCTAAAGCGACTCAATGTAGCCCAGTCCAACCAGATCAAACACCTCCATCGAGAACACTAATAGTGTCGGATGAAATGGAATACAATATTATTGATGACATGAAAAAGACTAGGGCTAATATCACTCTTGATGAATTGAGCAAATTGAAACATCATCAGAAGATAATGATGAAAGAATTACATGCTGTGCCTACTACATATTTGCCTACAGCTGTAGCTTCCCACAACATGGGAAGACCTCCAACCAACATGACCAATAAGATTGATCCAAATGACATCGCCTTGATTGGAGGAAGATCAAGATCTCACACTCCCCCTTTTCTTCTAACTTATGAAATTTTCAATAAAAATGTGCACAATTGTTTGGTAGATTCTGGGGCTTCAACGAATATTTTACCCAGATCAATATGTGCCAAGTTGAATGTTCAACCACAAAAATCTGCAGTGCGCATAATTCAGCTGGATCGATCTCAAGTCGAAGTGATTGGTGAACTTAATCAAGTCACCATAAGATTGTCGTCTAACCCAAAGGTATGTCAGGTTATTGACATTCTAGTAGCTGATATCCCAGAATTCTATGGCTTAATTCTTAGTAGGGATTGGTCCGAAAAACTCCATGGATACTTCTCAATCGACTGGTCGCACATGTGGTTACCCTACAATGGTAAACCGAATCAAATAAAGGTTGAACGAGAGTTACACCAGAAGTACACAGTAATGGAATTGGAGGGAGAAAATGAAGCAATAGCATATAACAGTAGCATCATAGGCAATTACTCAGTAGATTCTTTCCTCGGCAATTTCAATGCTCATACATCACCTTACTTAGAAAATTCAGTTTTTTCTCAAGTCGAAAATTTTTCCCAAACTGATAATTCAAAGTGTGTTAATTTTGTAGAGAAACCTATAAATACATCTTTGTTTTGGAAATTGTATTTTGATGGCTCTAAATCTAACGAAGGAGCAGGAGGAGGATGTGTTCTGATTAGTCCAGAAGGAAATAAGAACATGCTTACGTGCAGACTTGAATTCGATTGCACAAACAATACAACGAAATATGAGGCCTTGGTGCAAGGCCTATACAAAGCAATTGGGTTGAACGTCAAGTATCTTCAAGTCTTCGGAGACTCTGAGATTGTCGTCAAATAGGTACGTAACACCATACATTTCCTATCAAGTTATTTGAAACACTATCAATCTTTAGTACAAGATCTGACTGAGCATTTCATAGCATTCAATATTTCATCAATCCCAAGACTCCAAAACGTGAGCGCAGACCTTTTAGCTAACGTAGCCTCTAGACTCATTCCCTCCGAAGATTTTAGTCCAGATAGATTCTCAATAGAATTAATCTTTAGACTGTCCATCCCTGACAACATTATAAACTGGAGAGTATTCAATGACGATCTTGATATTGTAAATTTCCTCACTTTTGAAGGATCCTACTCCAATCAAATAATTGACAAAGACCATCATGATCGACAAATACAACAAAATAGCACTGATAATGCTATACCTAAATCGGTGGTTAAGTTGGAAGACTTATACGATTTGAAAAGTCGGTTTAAAAGGTCTACTAATTCTAAGCTCTACAGTTCAACTCTGAACTACGAATCAGTAAACCTAGGAACCGATGATAAACCACAAAACGTTAATCTAGGCCACGACCTAGCCCCTGAAGAGAAACTAGCATACATTCGTCTGTTGAGACAATACAAAAATGTGTTCGCCTAGAATTACGATGAGCTGAAGACATACAACACTTCCATTATCCAACATACTATCCCTATGATTGACAATGAAAAACCTGTCCAGCAGAAACTCAGAAAATCCACCCCAATCTAGAAAACCAAATAAAGACTGAGCTGAATAAGTTATTAAAGGCCAGGATAATTTTCCCCGTTAGACATTCCAAATGGGTCTCCAATATGGTACCCGTTAGAAAGAAAAGCGGAGATATTAGAATCTGCATTGATTTTCGAAATCTCAACAAAGCCTGTCAAAAAGACAATTTTCCCCTCCCTCCAATGGAGCAAATATTACAGGCAGTAGCAGGCTCAGAACTAATGTCTTTTTTGGACGGATTTTCAGGATACAACCAAGTGCTAGTACATCCCAATGATCAGTTAAAAACCACGTTCCGAACCAAATGGGGCACATACTCATATCGGAATATGCCATTTGGTTTGATCATTGCCGGCGCTACTTTTCAAAGAGCTATGGACATCACATTCAAGGGTTTAGTCAATAAAGCCGTAGTGATTTATTTGGATGATATAACAGTGTACTCCAAGAAACGAAGCGACCATCTCAGAGACTTGAAACAAATCTTTCAATGATGTTTAAGGTATGGAATTTCACTTAACCCAAAGAAA
>APFE030943461.1:1028-21411 GCA_000404065.3 Pinus taeda | reverse complement strand
TTTCCCCCGGAGTGTCTCTCTCGTGAGCGACCTCTGGCCATCATTACCTCTGATGTAGAGGTGTCTTCATTCAACCTCTTCCTCGTCTCCTCAGCCAACAAGGCTCCAACAACCTCGTCAAACTCAAGAATATCTGATGTACTAAAACTTATGGAAGTAACAAAATGATCCCAGGATTCAGGTAAAGAACATAATAAAGTTATCGCCTTATCCTCTGAATCAAATTTTACATCTAGACTGTTTAATTGCACTAACAAGGTATTAAAAACATTCAGGTGATCAGCAATTGAGGTACCTTCTTTCATCCGCAAACTGTAAAGCTGCCGTTTCAGGAGAATTCGGTTTGTCAAAGATTTCGTCATGTAGAGCTTTTCAAGCTTCGACCACAGGCCTGCAGCGGTTTTCTCTGACACAATGTTAAACAAAACATCGTCCGCCAGACATAACCGAATTCCGCTCAGAGCTCTAGCATCCATCTCATCCCATTCATCCTCCGTCATGGAAGCAGGTCTTTTGTTTTTCCCCAACAGTGCTTTCGCCACACCTTGTTGAACCAGCAGATCATGCATCTTCACCTTCCAGATCTCAAAATTATTCTTGCCATTAAATTTCTCAATTTCGAATCGGGCACTTTGATTTTTGGCCATCTTGTATCAGCAAAACACAGTAATCTCCAAAAAACAACGTTTTAAAAAACCAGCAATTTTACAAAAAAAAATTGCCTATGCCTTTGAAAAAATTCTGCCTATGTCTTGTTGTTGAACAAAAAAAAAAAACTGCCTTGGCCTTTAAAACAAATTTTTTCTTTTACTGTCACTATGCCGCATAAATCCAGATTGCTTGATTATAAAATATGCATCACACTGCTCTCCTCTGCGCGCAGGCAACACAAAATTTCGCTATACCAAAAAAGCCACCAGCATATATATATGGCAAACACAACTTCCAGCGAATTACTTTATATGAGATCATAATAATAAATAAATCTGGACATTCCAAAATTTGTCAAAGATATGCGTGCTCTAGATTTGACACTTGGGTTTATTATGAAACCAACCCCCATATCCCATTCGACTCTGGCTTGGCTCACACGACCCTCGTCTCATGCAGATCACAAAAAAAGAAAATCGATGACAATGGATGGCGCCATATGCCTCCCACACTTCCTCAACACAAGTAGATTGTCTCACACGGTCGGCCAATCTCTGAACATTAATACATCAGACACATTCTAGTTCTCTTTCCACACTCACTGCAGTTTTAAAAAAAACTGACTCACTGATCTATTGTTGAACGATGAAAGACAAAACTGTAGCATGGTCTATACGTAGCCTTCCAATCAATTATGCCGCTGGGAAGTGGGTATTAAAGAAAAATGCGCAGGGAAATTTTCAAAACACGCGCAGGTGCCAGTTACCAAACTCGCTCAGGTGCTATTTGACAAACGCGGAAGTGGGAATTAAAGAAAAAATGCGCAGGGAAATTTTCAAAAAAATGCGCAGGTGCCAGTTACCAAACTCGCGCAGGTGCTATTTGACAAACACGCTCAGCAATATAATAAAAAACACCCCCAGCGATTTAACAACCCAATTCAGGCTCCACGCAATTCAAAAAATATGCACAGTACATACCGGTCAACAACGTGCTCCCACAGCGTGCTCAACAGCGCTTCACGTTACAGCGCCAGCAACCAACTCCGCGCTCCACCTCCAAACCAACTCCGTGCTCCAGCAGTGCCAGTCCTCCAACAAGCTCTGATACCATTTGTTGGAATTCAGGCACAGCAATTTAAATAAAACACACATAGAATTAACACAGCTATTAACGTGGTTCACCCAACCAATCTGGGCTACGTCCACCAAACATAGGCATCAGGAATATATTAATCAAAAACTTTGGAGATTACATCAATGAAATCCTCACACTCTCTTAGCAAACCATCGGAATGGTTGCCTATTTTATAGTAGAGAGAATCTAACTGCTCTCACATCAAACTTAGGATGCATTAATTTGCTCCCAACAACCTGGAGATAATCCAGCAACAGATTTCCTATTGTTGTCACCTACAGAGATTTCTACCTATTTTAGTTTAAACAGAAAATCTCAACATTCTTGATACAAGATTCATCCTCTTTCACTTAGAGGGATTCACCAAAACATTTTAAAAAAATTAGTCTCTGTCATTTGAAATTTTACACTACTTTGTGAAAAAATTTCTTTTACATTCACTACTGTGTGAAAACAAAAATTACATGGATTTAATGTAGTAAAAGAAATTCTTTACATCTGCTCTGCTGCAAATATTTTTACCTCACACTGCTATGCATTTTTCATTCCGTTACATAAGTCCGCTGTTGTGTGTGAAAAGTGTGTTTTTCACGTGCACATTGCTTCCCCTGTTTTTCTATATTCACTACTTCGCAATGCTATGCTGCAAATATTTTTACCTCGCAGTGCTATGCATTTTTCATGCCATTACATAATTCCAGTGTTACACTCACACTGTTGTGTGTGTTTTTCACCTTCACATTGTTTCCCTTGTTTTTCTATATTCACTACTTCACTACTGTGAGTTTCATTCCAAAAATACAATTGACATAAAAACATTAATTAAAGAGTTTTAGTTGTTCGTAAAACCAAAACTTACACCCATGAATTTAAAACAATATACTCCACAAACACATTTAAGTTACCTTTATTTCTCAATGGAGGTCAACACAAATTTTTTTTTTTAAGTCACCTCAAATTCATTTGCTGTCAGCTTCATTGCAATCGACCGTGGATAATGATTAACTCAATAGGAGGGTTGAAAACAATATGGGAGAACCTTTGTTACCGAACTTTAAGTCGCAATCAAACACTTTTTGGTGAAAGTACACTTTTTGCTGAAAGTACATTTGGATGCGTGGCAAAATATTATTGCATTGTGCACGTTTGTACGAAAACCACTTTCACAGCAAAAGTTGTCCAATGAGCTTTAATGGTTTTCGCGAATGGTTTTTATAGTCGTAGTTTCAATAATGCTGCTGCTGCAGTGCAAGTTGAAATTAATATTTTAACAAACCCTAGACACTAGGGTCCATTTTCCATATAGCCATTCTTGAGTAAGACTTAAGTTGTTACCTTGATGTAAGATTTCTGACTATGAAACCAGGCCACCAGCAATGTGACTCCCATGCCTCCACTGCTACTCCATTTTTTAAGCAATAAAGAGGAAACAGCCTAGGGGCGGAGCGGATCTCACATCACCCTCCACAAACGATTTTCCAGCATCTCTTATAAACCTCTTCACGTGTATCAATGACTTGACATTGTCAAGGGTGGAGCGGATCTCACATCACCGTCCACAAATGATTTTCCAGCGTTTCTTATAAACCTCTTCACCCGTATCAATGACTTGAAATTGTCATTATCAGTTAGAGATTCTGATTCCTTCACATTTATCTTGCAAATTCCACTTGTAATGTCTAAGAGACCTCCCTCCACCTAAGGCCTTCTATATTTCTGGTTACATTTGAAATTTCATTATTTGAAATGTAATCAAATTTAGAAAATAAATATAAATGATATATATAATTTGAGTATTGATTCTCGTGAAAGTTTTATTTTTACTTTTCGTTTACATAATTTAATTTAAAATATTGATCAAGTTAGATCTATTTTAATTTAGATCTACTAATTACATAGAGAAATTTTATTTTTCTTTTATATAATTTTATTTAAAATTTTGACCAAGCTAGATCCATCTTAACGTTAGATCCTTTGTTTATATATATATATATATACCATTATAAAAAAGATGTGTTGCGAAAACCCCTAGGCCAAAAGCCACCAACTAAACTAACTATAACCTTAATTTTATTTTAATTATTAATTATTAATAATTATAATTATTATTAGCTACTCATGCACTGAGAATTTCTTAAGAAGACCACCTTTCAAAAGAGAAAACCCATTTCCTTAATGTTTTTGTTAATAATGGATATAGTAGGCAACAAGATATTAACGTTTTCCTCAAAGCTATCAAAGGTCCTAAGATTAAGAAAGACCCTAGTAATAGTAATTCAAGGGTACACTTCCCTTTCATCCAAGGGACCATAGACAAGATTGAAAGAATCTTGAAGAAGCTTAATGTTCCCTCAACCTTTAGACCCCTCAATACCGTTAGAAGTTCCTTAAAATTTGTTAAAGACCGAGTGAACCCAATGGATATGAAAGGTGTTTATGTCATCTCATGTTCTTGTGGAATCTTAGGTGAAATCGGTAGAGGATTAAGGAACACGTAACCGGCATCAAGCATGGGAGTATTAAGTTTCTTTATAGTTGTTTTTCTTATAGCCGTTAGAATGGTCTATGTTCTATGTGTAGTCGTTTCTTTATAGTTGTTTCCTTAGAGCCGTTAGAATGGTCTATGTTCCTATTTAATGTGTTGCCATGATGTGATGGTCCATCACAAGGAGAGCTAAGGCAATGCTACACAATAATATGGAAAGTAGGTCAACATGAGGGAACGTGGCAAACGTAAGGCAAGGATCTGAAATGGGGGATGAAGGAGGTAGGTTGGATAGAGTATGGACAGATGGAGAAGTGTGATAGATGCTCTGCAAGTTATTTTTCAAACTGAGCAAACATACACTTATAAAACCTATGACCTAGTTACTTCTCTCTAATATGACCTAAGTAACAGCAAAAGGAAATGAACAGAAGTTTATTTGAAATGAAATACGTGAAATAACTATGCAACTAAGCAATCATAAACTAAAGCATTTACACACAACTAATATGAGTGTCTGCAAATGAGAATTCCAACACTAAGGATTGCATGACAAAGAAAAACAACATTTTTGGTGGCAGCAAGGTCACCTTGGTCCTAGCACATGATTCCACTGAGGAGGAGGTGAGATCCTGTTGACACCTAATCCTCTACGATTGGGTGAATTTGGAATGTGAACAGTCATCAAGAAGATGAACTGAGCAGTCACATTCTTGTATATAACAATATCTACCTAATAAAATAAACAAATCAGTTTTATTGCCTTTGGAGAGTTACTACCTGGCCTGACATGGTATCAGAGCCAATTCTTAAAATAGTTGTAACTCCCTTCATTTTTGCTGTTGTCCTCTATCGTTCTGACCTGAGCTCTGTCCTCAAATGCCTCTATCATTCTGCCACACTTGCACTGCCTTGAATTCAGTGAGAATCTAAAACCGTTCCAGCGCCTCTCGGCTCTGTCCATTAACGCATCTGTCTACTGAGCTTTCGATACCAAAGATATGTTGTGGCGGTTGAAGGGAAAGCGACTGCTGTTTGAGGGGACTCGAAAAGATGGTACTATTCGACTCATCTTTGGACTCTGAAAATTAAATCTGGGTTTCTCAAGGGCCCTACTTCTGTTTTGTGAATATGATTAATTTATCTGGACTTGCGCAGCAGATTCGTGGTCATGGCCTTGTAATCTTTTTTTTTTTATACCCATTTGAATGAAACCTCAATCTGAGGTATGCTTGCCTTTTATTTGCATAAATAGGTACTGTGATAGAGCCATTGTAAAATGGAAGCCATTGTTATCACTGTATTGCCTGTATTGACAGTGAGTGCGGCATACTGTAGTGTAAAGAATCGCTCCAAAGATTTAAAAATTGCTATTGAAAAATGCTTTCGACGCAGTGGGGGAACAGTAAACGTTGGAAGTTGATATTTGATATGCTATCTGCTAACCCCTGCATTGTTTGAATCAAGCATTTTTCTAGTTCTTCGAACCGCGACATACTGTCCACCTCTCAAAATTTCTTGCCATCATTAAGTTTAGGTGATTCCGTTCCGCGGACGTTTGGGTAGACCCATGAGCTAGGCCGGTGTATTACCCGCCATCCTTACTCGATGCTATATTATTCCGAGACTGCCCAGCAATGGCCTGACATGGTAGATGGTGTAACTGACAGGGTAGAGGGTGTAATTGATCTCAGATTCGCCCACTAATACCATGTCCCGCGGACGTTTGGGCATCGTTTACCACAAAGCGCTCAATTGTTTATGTATATGATGCGATATATATTACAGTAGTAACACAAAGCACTCAAATTGTTTATGTATATGTGGTGATATATGTTACAGTAGTAGTGTTTTACATAAGCGCTCAATTTTTATGTGATATATATATGCTGTGATATACGATATGGTGATAGCGTTCAACACAGTGCTCATATTTTACAGTGGAAGTGTTTAACACAAGCGCTCAAATTGTTTATGCGGTGATATATATGTGGTGATATATGTTACAGTGGTAGAATGTTATCATCATTCGTTTTAATGGTCAATAATATATAAATGGCGTAGCAGAATCAATATCATTCTTTTAGCAGCAAAAGTTTTTTTTCCTCCACAAAAGCACATTATTTTTTCCATTAGAAGTATTATTCTATCAACAGAAGTTATTTTTCTTTCACAGAATGCATTCAATCATATCCATAGTGGGAATAGTTCTCACTGGCAAGGAGAACTATCCTCATTGGTCCCGCATGATACAACACACCCTCATCTTTTCAATGAGTTGTGGAAAGGAGTGTGTGTCGGAGAAGGAGACAGTGACCCAGAAAAGCCTACCTCAGACAAAGAGCTCGCCATTTGGGAAAACAAGAACAACAAAGCTTATGCATTAATCGCAACATTTGTAAATAAAGAGGTGAGTCGCCACATTTCATCATATTCAACTGCCTTTGAATCTTTACAAAAGCTGAAAGAACACTATGACTCACATAATGCACTTGAAGTCGTCCAACTCATGATTAAACTCTTCACTCTTGAACTGCAAAATAATGATCATATTTCTCTTGCATCTAAAATAAAGTCTATAAAGCATGATATCAAATCCACTAAGGTTGAGCTGGATATCTCTCTTATTGCTTTTCTCAAGGCACTTTATCCTACA
Source organism: Pinus taeda (assembly GCA_000404065.3). Taxonomy (NCBI): domain Eukaryota; kingdom Viridiplantae; phylum Streptophyta; class Pinopsida; order Pinales; family Pinaceae; genus Pinus; species Pinus taeda. Next base: position 14,482 of record APFE030943461.1, on the reverse strand, counting down.
TACTCCAATTATCTTGAGTCTTTGCAAGCAAATGGAAATCTCAAAGATATAACCTTTGACTCTTTTGTGAAAAAGTTTGCTGAAAGAGAAAAAGCCTTTGGAAAGAATATATCCCCTGAATCTTCTGAAGAGACTGTGTGCCTTGCTCATAAAGAAAAGTATCCTGCTCAAGATTCTACAAGAGGAAGAGGTGGACGAAGAGGAAGAGGATGATATTTCAGAGGCAAGGGGGGCAGACATTCTCAAGGAGAAAAGGCAGATTTACATTGTATTCGCTGCAAAAGAAATGGATCACATGATGCCTCTACATGCAAGCTACCATGGGAGAAAATTGAGCAGAGAAGAAACCAACAGAAAGGTAAAACTGATGAAACAGACAAAGGTAAAGCACCTGAATCCACTCACTATGTTGAGGCACAATGTAACATGGGAGTAAATGAAGATTTGTTTAATACTGCACTTGCTTCCTCGAAAAATGATTGGCTGCTTGGTTCAGGAGCAACCTGTCACATGACTCATAGAAAATATTTTTTTGAATATTTCACTGACAATGTTGATGGAGTAGTATACTTTGCAGATCAGTCAAAAATCAAGCTATCAGGGCTTGGCACAATCAGGCTTAAACTGCCTGGTCTCTCAGACTTTCTTCTTGATCATGTTCTATATCTGCCACAACTCAAGAGAAACTTGTTGTCCTTGGTCCACATCCGCCAGCAAGGTCACTCCATTCATATGTTTGATGGCAAGCTTGAGGTGAGAAAAGCATCTGATCACTCACTTTTCATGAGGGGAATAGAAGAAGAAAGACTTTTCAAACTGCAAGGAACATCTGCTCATGCACAACATTTCTCATATATTTCTCATCATGAAGAAGGTACACTTCCATCAATTTTATTATGGCATGCTATATTTGGACATTTAAACTATGATAGTCTCCGCTTATTGAAGAAAAATGGTGTTGCTCGTTTGCCTACAATTCCTACAAAACATAAGCAATGTGATGCTTGCATTCTAGGAAAGCATAGCAAACAGTCTTTTCATGACTCACATTCAAAAGCACATAGGAAACTTGAACTCATTCATTCAGATTTATGTGGCCCAATGCATGTTTCTTCTGAAAATAGAAATAAATATATCATGACATTTATTGATGACTACACCAGAATGTGTTGGGTTTATTTATTGAAGAACAAATCTGATGCTTTTCAAACATTCAAGAATTTTTATAAATGGATTGAAAATGATGCACAATCTCATATTGGGTCTATTCGCACTGATAATGGAAAAGAATATATATCAAATGAATTTGAACACTATCTTCGCCAACATGGGATTAAACATCAAACAACTGTGCCTTATAATCCCCAACATAATGGTGTAGCTGAAATAATGAATAGAACAATCTTGAATATGGTACGATCCATGCTCTTTTTAAGAAATGTAAAGATAATGTTTTGGGCTGATGCTGTTCTATGTGCTGCATATATAAAGAATAGATGTCCATCTAATGCTATAAGAAACAAGACTCCTTATGAATTGTGTATGGACATGTTCCTTCGGTAAAACATCTCAGGATCTTTGGTTCCACCTGTTATGCTTTGATACCAAAGGTACATAGAAACAAACTTGGTGCTAGAAGTCGTGTATCTTCCTGGGGTATTCAAACACCTCCAAAGCATACCGCCTCTATGATGAAGTAAATAAAAAGTTTGTTGTATCTAGAGATGTAATTTTTCTTGAATCATCCTAATCTGACAATGTTGTTGAGCGGCAACTTGATCGCTTGGATAGTCGCAAAAACGAAATCATTTCAAGAATTTGATAATCAGATTCCACATCTTGAAGGGGGGGTTCCTACACTAGATCAACATGTTGAATCTTCTTCTGAAGAACACTCTCCCCCGACTGAAACCCCAACAACGGATGATGCTTTAAGTGATGTAATTGATAGGAATTGGGAGACTCAATCTTGATTCACTCCCAACTCAATCAACAGAGCAGCTTGGACCATCTCAGAAAGGTCCCCCAAAGTGGCTGACAAAGACACTTGAAAGTGTTCATGCTGATGAAATTGGAAAAACAGGAACCAGAAATGCAAATCGACAAAATGGAGGTGATGTAGATGACTCTAATTCACCTGTTGATATGGATGTTTCTTATTATTGTGAATTGAACTTGTCTACAGATTTTGAACCAACTTCCTTTAAAGAAGCTGCTTCTCATGATGAATGGAAAGAATCAATGCAAAAGGAGTATCATGCCCTCATAAAGAATGACACTTGGAAGCTGGTTGATCCTCCATTTGGAACCAAACCAATTGGCTGCAAGTGGGTCTACAAGAACAAGTAGAAAGTTGATGGCTCACTTGAAAAGCACAAAGCTAGGCTTGTGGAAAAAGGTTTTGCACAGAAGGAAGGGGTCGATTATGAGGAAATTTTTGCCCCCACAGCAAACTGGGCCACCATCCGGACACTCTTTGCACTAGCAGCTCAGAACGGTTGGAAAGTCCATCAAATGGATGTAAAAACTACATTCTTGAATGGAGATCTAAAAGAGAATGTTTGCATGTCCCAGCCTGAAGGATTTGCTGTGAAAGGACATGAACATAAAGTATGAAAACTTGTGAAGTCCTTGTATGGCCTCAAACAAGCACCACGAGCCTAGTATGAAAAACTAACTAAGCATCTTCTGAAACTCAACTTCAGTCTTTTGATCGATATGCAACTTTATTTGTCAAAAAGTGGAAAAACAGTTGTATATCTTGTTGGGGTATATGTAGATGATCTTTTAATGACAGGGAACAATGAAAGCTATATTGCATCCATAAAGAAAGAATTGGGAAAAAGTTTTGAAATGACTGATTTGGGCTATATTCATTATTATCTTGGCATTGAAGTAACCCAACATCCAAAGTCCATATTTCTTTCTCAAAAGAAATACATTGGAGATTTGCTGAACAGGTTTGGCATGACAGAATGCAATCCTCTCACTGCTCCAATGGAACAAAACTTAAAGCTCACATCTATTGAAGGAAAGGAATTTGAGGATAAAACAAAATATAGACAGCTTGTAGGAAGTCTCATCTACCTCACTACTACCAGACCAGACATTTCATTTTCTACTGGAATCCTCTCCAGGTTTATGCAAAAGCCTTGTGAGGGACATTGGTCTGCTGCAAAGAGATTTCTAAGGTACTTGAAGGGAACTCAAGACCTTGGAATCAAGTATACACAGGTGGACGGCTTCAGCTTGATTGGATACTCTGATTCAGACTTCGATGGAGACAAAGAAACTGGAGTATCTACTTCAGGATATGCTATGGTCTTGGATCAGGAGTGCTCTTGGCAGATCAGCAAACATCAGTTCCAGCAATTCACAATAGAAGCAGAATACGTGCAGCAGCTGAAGCAACGAAAGAAATTGTGTGGCTCAGAAATTCTTGAGATTGCAAGTAAAACAAGTACAATCAACTCCACTCATGATTGACAACACCTCTGCAATAAAGTTGGCCAAGGAACCCAAAGTTCCATGATCATACCAAGCACATCAATACTAAATATCATCTGATCCGACATCATGTTGAGGCCAAAACAATCCATCTCCATCATTGTTCCACAAATGAGCAAATTGCAGACATCTTCACCAAAGCGCTTGGAAGAGAAAAGCTTGAAAGGTTCAGAATGATGCTTGGACTCACCAACATCCCTTCAGATTAAGGGGGGGAATGTTGACACCTAATCCTCTGCGATTGGGTGAAATTGGAATGTGAAAAGTCATCAAGAAGATGAATTGAACAGTCACATTCTTTGTATATAACAATAGCTATCTAATGAAATTAATCGTATCAGTTTTCTGCCAAACTGGAGTTACTCCTGGCCTGACAAATTTAGCGTTGGTGACCCTGTCCTGAAATGGGATAAATCCCATGAGGATAAATGAAAGCATACCAAATTTCAAGCCCTATGGATTGTACCTTTTCACATTAAAGAGAAACTTGGTCAACATACCTATCACCTCCAAACTCTATATGGGAAGACTGAACCTCTTCCCGTAAATGGCCAATCTAAATTTTTATTTTACCTAACAACTCTCGTGGCTTCCTATTCACCCTTGTACACATTTTCTTTCCTATCATATTTTCACTTTTAGTTTGCTGTCTCATTTTAGTTGCATGCATTTCCTTTATATATTTTCCCACTCTTTAATGGCTTCTTGTATATAAATAAAAGGCCTTACATCTGAATAAAGATTTCTAGGACATTTTCATAAGTTGAATGTATCCCATGAAGTTGTCATATCTATTACACCATTTGTTAACTATTGACCTTGAAAACTTTATAAGTCAATCCTTGCTGGAAAATAAGGACTGGATTACATGGGGAACACTAATTAACTAAAATACCCTATATATCTGTAGCAAGATATTCACTTCTTGACTTGACTTCAAGATTCAAAATGTGTGCGTTTAAAAGGCCAAACCTAGTGACTCGAGAAGGGAAAAGGACAAAATTTGTAATGAGAAACTATTTGGGAAGAATAAACAAAGTCTCTGAAGAACAAGAAACAACCTCTCTTTCATGTAAAGTAATTTAGGATACTCATCCTCCATGGTGAAATGAACCCCTAATCAATGATGCTTATGAGAACATACAAATAATTAAATTGAATAAAAGGGTAAAGGATTGGGAAATGCTTCTTGTGCAGAGAGGTGATGCAGACGACTCCATTGGGGAACTGAATAGGGCTGCTGACAATGGAGAAACATTTGTTATTTATTGAAGTGACTCCACCTATGTACTGAACATGCTCACTAGTAGCAGAGAAACACCAGATGCCCACTACAATCCCAAACATTTTTAGCCCATCCATTATTATATGGCTCCCCTATTGAAGTCATTTGTGTCATGTATTAATAGATAAAGTGTTTCAAAGTAAGCCAAACCAAAGTAGTGAGGTGACTGCAATAAAAAAAAGGGTCATCAGTGACATTAGTGGGACTCACAAGTCTAGAATAATACTTCCATAAGGTAAGACTTCAGCTTGAATAAAGGTCAAGCAGAGACTCTCAGGTTCTACTACTATATCGCCAATTGTTGTAACTACTACAACAACCCCAAAATTTAGCTCATTTCAAAATTTTGGTGACCCCCATGCTAAACCTTCTTTTGACCTCTACTTGTGGTCTCCTAGGGTTTCATGCCCCCTTTGCATCTACAATGTCTCTTTTAGACTTGGGAAAATTCTACCTTGAAAATCCTAAAGATTTGTTTCTCCATCCTATTTGCTAATCGCATTGGTTAGTTTTGGCAAAGGGATTAAATCCACGATCTACAACCTTGTCTTCATTGAGCTATTCTAGTCACTAAGTCACATCTCAACTTGGTCACATTCTCATTGACCAACTGCCGATGTGACTTGCGACCAATACATTGTGGACCCTCATGACCTCTCATTCAACAGTAGCATCACTAATGACATAGTTTCACTTTTCTATTCTTATGTTTTTGTGACCCCTTCTCACTTGCAACCTTGTGTTCCTGCTTCGAGTGCGACTTTCAACCCTCACACTTTCACCCAGGGACTTACCTTAAGCAGGTTGCATGCAATCCCTCCTTCGGTGCACCCTCTCACACGCGCGACCTTTTATATATACCATTCCCCTTTCATTTAACTTCATTGTTTCATTTTAACTATCACATTAGGCGAGAAGAGCTCCTCCCTAGCGACCTTGCAACTACCAAAGGTAAGTGACCTCTCACTTTCCCCTATCATCATTATTTTTTTATGAATTTGACACCTGTCCACCCTTCTTGCACCTCAAATATGTATATTCCTCGCAAAACACCCCTTGTGGCTCCCAAAACACCTCAGGAGGGCACATAAAAAAAACATTGCTACCGTCCCACCTTTGCTCCCCAGTACATCACTTTGAGTCCCAACCCCCTTCTCCACAAAGCTCACTCAACTTTATGGTCTACAACCTCCTTCATTCAACCTCTCATTCTGTCAAGGTCCCAATTTCCATTCCCTTACTCAGCACATCCCTTGAACATTGCACTCCAAATTTTTCCCCTCATCTGTTAAATTCCAAACCCATCCCCCCTTTTATCAATTCTTACGATCTCCCTTATTTTTCTGGTATGCTCTGAGCTTAAGGCTTGAGCCGAAACCACTGGACATAAACTTAGGTTTTAATTTCTCATCCCCCTAGATCACAACACATGAACAGTTACAAGTTGTTGATCTTAGCCCAATCGCCCATTACATTTGGGAAATACCTTTCTAACTCACAACCAGTGACTATATTACTATTTCCATTTCACATAATTATTTTTAATATAGTCGCAAGGTCGCAATTTGGAAGCCTTTTGGATAATGTGACCTTTTAACAATGTGACCGTGCGACCCTTCGTCCCTCACCTATATTCCCAATGTCATGAAATTGTATTATATGATGTTAACTCCATATGTGACCCCTTTTCTATGAGACTTGCGATCTTCTCTTGCAATTCATTGACTGCCCCTAGTCACACATTTGCGCTAGTGCAATCTTGAGCATTAGTCTCCCTTGCGACCTGCTTTACAGAGTGTCCATGCAACCTATGACTTCTACCTTATGCAGCTTACTCAATTTCCCTTAGTCACACCTATGCATTTTAATATTTATTCCCTTTGTGGCCACCTCTCTGGCATGACTCTATGGCCCACAATAAAATTATGACCTGTTATTTTGAAGTTTTGCGCGACCTTCCTCACAGTTTGAAATTGCGACCTTCTTCAACCATCCAAATTGCAACCAATTGATCCATTCATGTTGTGTTTGTGATATTTTATCTATTTTTTGTGGTTTTTATTCATGTTAACCTCTTTGTCTTGGGATCACATCTGTGAAATGCCAAGTGACGTTGATTTGGATTGCATCAGTTTTTCATCCTTTTCAGGAGATATGACACCACTAGTGGGAAATATTTCTTGCAGGGGTTCGAGTAGGAGCTTAGCTAGGGAAGAGAGTAACATAGAAGGAGTCGTGGATAGCCCACCTACTCTACCAATATATGGGAACATTGCCTACAATATCAAGACAAAGTTGACTTGGTGGGAAATCTACTCTAAGTTTTCTAACCAAGATATCCCTAGAGACAAGGAAGGTTTCAAAGTTTATATCAATATTAGAAGGTATTGGCTACATAAGATAGTTTCACACCCACCGGTACTCCCATGCACTGAAACTATTGATTGGATATTGCATTATATAGAGAGTCATTGGGCAATAAAGAGGCATGATGGAGAGGTTTTGGCTTCTTTCGTTGCTGCCAATATTGTTGACTATTACAAGCTTCCTAAATGAGAAGAGTATTTCAACACTAGATGGCTAACATATTTCAATATAACTACCAAGGATACCAAAGACATATTGAAATCATGGCAATTAGAACCCACCAAATTCAGGGTCAAAGAAGATTAGATCTATAAGATTGAAGGCCTAATAAAAGTGTATCAGTTGATGGTTTTTATGATGAACAAATTGTACATAAGATCATATATAGATACTTTCCTTGAAGCATGGGTTCTTATGATATGCATATTTTCCACTATTCAAATGACCAAGAATATAGAGAAAGGTAAGCCATTAGAGTTTTACATGGAATCCTACCTTATGGATGCAGTTTGTGCAAGGTTTCAATTCAAGGTTGGAGTTTGAAATGGACCCCAGAGGTACCATAGCCAGTACATATTTAATACAAGTGTTTTTGGAACCCAAGTTACAAGGCTTCATTTGAAACTATTGTAGAAACTTTTATTGCTTTGTTATATTAGGCACTTTTTGGCCATGACCCACGTTGTATGTCATAGCGAACTCGAAATACCCTTATCGAGGTGACATATTGGTTACCTATTAGGAAAGAAACAAATATCAGAGTCTTTGGCCCATACAAGCCTCCTCATGCTCTCCTATTGATAGTGATAGATAAAGTTTTCTTGCAAGAAGTTTGTTATCAGTTGACCATTGGATTATCCAAAATATTGGTAAAGGGTAAAAAGGGACTGTGGTATGTGTTCCCTTTAACAATTGGAGAACTCTCTAGAGAATTTCAAATAAGTTGAAGTAAAAGTTGAGGAAATAAGACGTTGCAATTTTGTCTGTTTAAGTCTTCAAAAATATGATCCAAAAAGTATTGCAACATCACATCATAAAGCAGTGGGCTTTGGGTGGTCCTATAGAAATTCTAAAGGAGAGAAAGAAGATCAGGTCAAAAAAATTTATAATGCTTCTAGGGCATTAGGTCTGGATGAGCAGGAAGAAGATGAAGAAGAACAATCATGATGAGATTCCCTTGAATGCCTTTGCAGACATGAAGACGAGCAACATCATAAAGTCATTTGTATTGTAAAGGAGTACAAGCTCTAGCACACATACCAAGCACAAGAATTGCATTTGGATGGCTTGGAACTCTCAATTACTAGATTAGCATAATAGGAGTATTTATTTTCTTCGTGTAATTTGTTTGTAGTAGAATAGAGGCTATGATACAATAGAGAGTCATGTGAGGATGTGAAAGGTTGTGGGTATCTCAAGAGACATGGATCGATGAAAGGTCACCCCATTTTCTATAGATATGTCCTCATGGCTCATTGTAATGGAATTTTTGTTAGGGGTTTCATTTGTGCATATTTTTTTGAGAACTAATAAATCTTTTAGTGAATTCAAAAAGTGATTTCATATTTCCACTTATGGACTTGATGGACGTCTCATGTGATGGCACTATGTATATTTTAGCTTAATGTTTCAAGCACTATGAGCCCCTTAGCATGCAGTTCCTTCATGGTTGATAAACTTATGTTTTTAACATGCATGGGTTTGATTTGAAGCTTTGCTAAGACTATTTCTTTTGAGGTTCATGCTTTAATATTTTGTTATTACTATTCATAGCATCTCATGTATTGATTTTTATAAGTTGCTTACTTGCATTTGTTAAAGCTTTATTTATTCTCTAACTTTAGCATCTCTTTTGTCCAGAGCTAAACTCAACCAACGTTATGGAAGTTGGTCCTACATACTGGATGGGGTCCCTAAACCAAACAATGTAGAGTCTAATTAGAATTCTACACCCAGGATATCCCCTAAACTCAACCAACGTGATGGCAGTTGGGCCTACATATTGGATGGGATCCCTAAACCAAATAATGTAGAGTCTCATTAGAAATTTGCACGAGGGTTATCCCCTAATTGTTGGTGAAACATTCTAGCCCATCAAAAACATGCTTATCACCATAATGATTATTTTTATAATTAAAAAAAATACTTCAATTAAAATTTTGTATGCTCTATTTTAAAATATATACCAATATCACCATAATAATATTTTTTATAATTAAAAAAAGGAAACGTATAATTCTTTTATATTAATTACAAAATTAATATATAATACTTAAAATGTAAATGAATATATAAATATTCAACATTTGTTTAAAATTATTTTGATATCAATTATATATAAAATAATTGAAAAATATTTATTATAAATAAACTTTCATAATCTTAATAATAAGAGGAAGATGTATATGCTTTAATATATAATATCAAGAAGCCATGCGATCTTTTAATATGAAATTGATAGAGGTTTTTAAGTTAAAATATATTATGAACCAGAAAATAAGAAAGATAAGTATTTGAAGTGAAATGTTTTTGAAATTTATTAAGATTTAAAAAAGGAAGAAGCTAGGGTCTTTGTCTTTGTGAGATCTAGATCAATTGGTTCAAATGGATAAATAACTGGATTGGATAATGGGACTAACCCTAAGTTGGATTTCTCCAATGGAACCAACCGATCGAGAAAAGGGGCTAAATAAATCTCCCATCTTTAGGGAAGGAGGGGGATAGCACAACAAATTGAACATCACTGGAGGATTGCTTATGGAACCCTAGAGGGAGGCACAATAAAATCTCTCACTCTAGTGGCTTTGGGTGGCTACACATCAGGCAACATTCTATTGGAAGGACCTAAGGACAGGGACTAATAGGGCCTAAACAACCATGACTATGGATTTGATGGCTCACACCAATGCTCTAGCCTAGTAGCAGGGGCCAGCTGACTATTAGGCTATCCACCGTAGGACTTAGGGGGCTATATATCTAGCCATTTGATCTCGAGCAGCTTGAGCTCGGATGGCAGGGTATCTGAAGAATTTTCTAAATACAAACTAAATAAAGACTGCTCTTTGAAATTCTAGTAAGGAATCCCAAGCACAACCTAAATGGAAATATTATTGGGAATTCCTTTACCAAAGTGAATCCTCCTTTGTGAGTAAGATACATAATCATCCAACCACAACCACAACCTAAATGGAATTCCTTTACCAGTGAGTCGTCCTTTGTGACTCACATCCGAGGTGTTTGGATAAGGAACCTGAGCAGTACCACACCTATTCTTCCAGCTTTTCTGCTGCATATTCGTTTCTCTCTCTCTTATATTTTTCTCAATCTCTTTCAGCTTCATATCGAACCATTCAAAGGCTTCTATTACATGTCCATCCCCACTCCATTCACTCGTGGCTCTCTGTCCTAGATATACCTCGTTTGTGTAGTGCGTGGATAGAATTTATATCAACGCTATGCCCAATGTCGTTTCAAATTGGTTATTTATCATTCTCAGCAAAAACAAGTCCGGATTCTGCAGCAGCTCTGAGAGTTCTTCAGACCCTTCTTCCGGAACTAACCTTCTCCTGATGGTGGCCCGATTTGGCATGTATCCTGTGTATGGGTATTGCCTGAAATTAACTGCAGCGTGAGGAGAAAAGGCCACCCATATGATTGTTGTTATTGCTTTTCCAACATCTTCCACATTTGTTGAAATTTTAATTTCAACTGCGCATCAGTTGACCCGTGCAGCAACATTAAGGCAATAACCGCACAACATTTAATTCGCCCAAAACAGCTCCCGAAAACCATCAAAGCTCATCGGACCGCTTTTGCTGTGAAGGTGGTTTTCGTACAAGCGTGCCCGATGCAATAAGATCTTGCCACGCGTAAAATGTACTTTCTCCAAAACAGCTTTCCATCGAGACGTAAAGTTCAGCAATTAAAGGCCTTCCGATATTCACCTCAGCCGTTCGATTCCATGAGGGCAAATCAACAGTTGACGGACATCACAAACCTGCAGCAAATGAATTTTGACATTGCGTAAAATTTTTGTTTGACCGCCGTAAAAGTATTTACTGCAAAGTTATTGTGATAGGTAAAAGGTTGGTCGAAACTTTAAATTTTAATGTTTTTATTTCCTACGGAGGTATGGGTAAGTCCTTTTATTTTATTATTTGGTTGCATACTTATCGTATACGATATATATGTTTTTATGTTATGCGTTGACCATAATGTATGCACTGAAGTTTGCACAGCAGTGCGAGGGTGAAGGCAAAGAAAAATGAAGATGAAAATTTTGTAATGTAATGTGAAATGAACGCATAGCAGTGCGAAGAAGTGAATATGGAAAAACACAGGGGGAGCATGTAATGAAAAAGACAGAAGCACATATCAGTGAAAACCATGAAATCTTTCACACAGCAGATAAAAGGGCAATGTAAGTTTTTTTTGGTGAATGCGTAACTTTCACACAGCAGTGAAAAGGGCAATGTAAGTTTTTTTTGGTGAATGCGTAACTTTCACACAATAGTGTGTTGATCTCTCCAACAGAGACAAGATTTTTTTTTTTTTCTACAGCAGTAAATGTAAAAGTTTTTTTTACATAGCAGTGAATGAAGATTTTACACAGCAGTGTAAAATTGTTTGTAAAAGAGGCACAGTAATTTTGTTTTTGGTAAAAGTTCTTGGTGAATCCCTCTGAGAAAGAGGAAGAAAATTGTATCAGGAATTTTATGAATTAGTACAAGTTTATTTTGGTTAAGAAACTCTGCTTAGCTTAGAAATTTTATTTGCTTCCCTGTGCAAAAGATCCTGGAGAAAAACAGAGCATTGTCTCTGTGTGCAGTTTGTTTGTTTGTTTTTGGGATTTTACAAGAAAAATCCCCAACAATGATATCATATCTTGCTTCAGGCTCTTTGAAGGTGTCAAAGAAGCTGAAGGGAGGAGTTTTTTTTGTTGTAGCAGTAAATCTTCTCCAACAAAGTGAAGTCTGAGATAAAAAGATCCAGGTATTTCTCAGAGTTTTTTCTTGTGTTATTGCTGAAGAAACAATGAGTATTTAAATACACAGTCAAGGATTTAGAAGCATAGCTGAGAATGCAAGGAATGGCCAGCACAAGCACTAGCATAGGTGTTTTTAATACTCATCTCCCACAGTTCAATGGGAAAAACTATGACTATTGGGAAATAACCATGAGAGCCTTGTTTGCCTGTCAAGATTTACGGGAATTAGTTCAAGATGGTTTTGAAGAACCAACAGATGAAAATGAGTTTAATAGATTAACTCAGGCAGAGAAAGATCTATTAAAGAGCAATAGGAAGAAGGATTCAAAAGCCCTTCTATTTTTGTATCAAGCAGTGGACCAGAGTGTGTTTCCAAGGATAGCAGCAGCCAAGACATCCAAAGAAGCCTGGCAAACTCTCAAGACAGCCTATCAAGGCATGGAGAAAGTGAAGACAGCAAAACAACAGTTGCTGAGGTGATATTTTGAGAATCTGAACATGAAAGAGTCAGAAAATATTGACTCATTCTTCACACATGTGATTGGTTTGGTCACACAAATGAGGACTCATGGAGAAGTTCTTGAAAAAAGGAGGATTGTGGAGAAATTTTTGAGGGTTCTACCCTCAAAGTTTGATGTGATTGTCACCACCATAGAAGAGACAAAGAATCTCTCAAACTTTTCAGTTGATGAACTTCATGCATCACTGAAACACATGAGCAGAGGTTGAGTAGAAATGAAAACTCATCTCTAGAGAAAGCCTCAAGACCCAGATGTCCATTGGAAGAGGAAGAGGTCAAGGCAGAGGAAACAAGAGAAGAAGAGGCAGAAGCCAAAACAGAGGTGGAAAAACCAGTCCAGCAAATGCTCAAGGAAGAGGCAGCAATCCGAATCAGAACCAAGGCCAAGGCAGCAGCCAACAAAGTCGACATCATCATGCTCAAGGACAAAGGTATGAAAAATCCAATGTCCAATGTTATTACTGTAAAAAATACGGGCATTATGCCAATGAATGTAGGAAGAAGTAGCATGATATGAGTAATAGACCAAATGCCAATGTCACTAGAGAAAACATTAATCAAGATAATGTGTTGTTAGCTTGTAACATGGCTGAAAAAAATAGTGAAGACATATGGTTTTTAGACTCAGGTTGCAGCAACCATATGATAGGAAATATAGCCCTGTTTTCTGCTTTAGATCAAAACGTGAAATCAGAAGTTACACTTGGGACTGATAGCAAAATTTCTGTTATGGGAAAAGGAGAAGTCAAAATATTTACAAAGAAGGGTGAAAAGAAAAACATAGCAGA
>APFE030943453.1:0-12300 GCA_000404065.3 Pinus taeda | reverse complement strand
TATTATTAAATGATAAATAACAAATTTAACAAGACTTTCAAGTCATTTGCTAGCCATTTCTTGTCAGTCATTTGTCAGCCATGTTTTCAAGTCTTTTAGGCACTAAGTTGTTCGGGTCCCCACATGTCCTTAGGACCATTAAGGGATGAGATAACATGAGTCAGTCCAACTCATGCCCCGAATTTACTTTTTTCCTATTGATGTAAGTGTTTTGTTACCTACATATTATAAGGGACTTGGTTGGTTTTTTTATAATTTTATAAACACGTTCCATGTCGTGGAAATGTGAAAAAAAAAATAGTGATATTGCCACCATGTGGCTCTTGTCATATATGGTTTTATACTTCTTCAAAAAATTCTCTAAGAGTTCACAGTTCTAATTCACTAGGACTTACAAAGTTTTATTATTGTGAAAGACTCGCCAAGACCTTACAAGATTTTATAATTGAGTAAAATATTCGCCATGCCTGGTGAGAGATTCGCCAAAAAATTATATATACATATTATATTATTGATAAATTCGCCTTCCATTTTTCCTATATACCATGGAGATTCGCCCATTTATTATATTTGTAAATTTAGGCGGGGTTCTTAAAATTTTCCCTGGTGCTCTTCTTCAATCTAGTGTCCATTAACTCCCACATACTTGACCAAAACTTCCCAACAAATTGGGAATCTCGATCAGAGACAATAGAAGTGGGTAACCCAAAATGAACCCATACATGCTGAAAGAACAACTTTGTTGTTTGTTCAGCTATAGTCTACTTGTTACAAGGTATTAGAATACATATTTTGCTAAACCTGTCCACAATAACATATAAATAGTCATGACCTTTTCTAGATTTTGGCAATCCCCCAACAAAGTCCATGGAAACGCTTTCCCAAGGATGATAAGGAACTGGAAGTGGAGTGTACAAGCCTAGTTTTCTATTGTTGGGCTTGCATTTAGCACACATGGTACACCCTATAATATATCTAGAAACTATTTCATGCATTCTTGGCCAATAACAGAACCTTTGCAGCTGTGCAACTATTTTACTCACCAAAATTACCTGATATTAGAGAAGTATGTGCTTCTCGGATTATGTTAACTCTTTTAGTGTGAGGAATGCATAACTTTCCCAAATGATATAAGAGTTGGTCCTTAACATGATAATATAATCCTTCTACTTTTTTTCCATAACTTAAAGTTGCATATACATCTTTAAAATCTACACCTTGAGCATATTGTACAATGTAGCTTTCATGTAATACTAAGTTATGCTTAAGTATAGTAGATGCATTTATGATTGGTCTGGATAGCATATCTGCAACTTTATTGTGTATGCCTTTCTTATATCTGATGTCAAGATGAAACTATTGTAGAAACCCCATCCACCTATAGTGTCTTGATTGTTGTAACTTAGTTTGTGTGTAAATATTGAAGTGGTTGACGATCAGTATGTATAATTGTTTCTTTTCCTAATAGGTAATGTTTCCACTTTTTCACACTCTGCACTAATGAATACAATTGTTTATCATATGTGGGATAATTAACTACTGCAGAATTAAATGTCTCAGAGCGATAACATATGGGTTTACTATGTTGCATCAACACTGCACCCATGGCATAGTCACTGGCATCTGTTTCAATCTCGAATGGTCTTTGAAGATCTGGCAATGCTAGTACTGGTGTTGTACAAATTTTTTCTTTCAAGGTGTCGAAGGCTTTCTGTTGTTTGCCTCCCCACTGAAACACCTTGTTCAATCTTATTAAAGCATGTAAGGGAGTTGTAATCAAGGAAAAGTTAGAAATAAACTTTCTCCAATATTGTGATGCTCCTAGGAAGCTCTTAACTTTTGTAGCAGATTTGGGTTTAGGCTAGTTCACAATGAATTCAACCTTAGAGGGATCTATCTTCAATTCACCACCCCCTACAATATGACCCAAATAATTCAAAGATGTTTTGCCAAATTCACATTTTGATCACTTAACATAGAGATTTTCTCTTTTCAAAACATCTAGGCTCTGCTTTACATGCTTTAAATGTTCTTCCCATGTTTTACTGAAAACAAGAATGTCATTTAAATCTACAATTACAAAATCATCAATAAAAGGTCTGAGTAAATCATTCATAACTCTCATGAAAGTGGCAGGAGCATTAGTTAAGTCAAAAGGCATAACTAGCCACTCGTACAACCCTTGCTTTGTTTTGAAAGCAGTCTTCCATGCATCTTGTTCTGCAACTCTGACTTGATGGTAGCCACTACGCAAGTCTAACTTGGAAAAGTAAACAACTTCTTTCAGTTGATCTAATAGATCATCAATGCGAGGGAGAGTATAATGATTCTTGATCGTTATTTTATTCAATGCTTTGTAATCAATGCACATCCTCCACGAACCATCTTTCTTTCTCACCAACACAATTGGAGATCCACATGGTGATGTGCTTGGCCTTATGAACCCTTTATCGAGCAGCTCCTGTACGTGCTTCTTGATCTCTGCATTCTCTAAAGCGGATAACTCGTACATTCTGATGTTAGGCAATGGAGCATCTTGCTGCAAATGAATATCACGTAGTATTTCCCTTTTGGTTGGCAGACCTTTAGGTTCTTGAAATAGGATATCATATTTTGAAACAAGTTTTTCTAAATTAGCTTTCTGTTTAGCATCATAGCCTTCAAATACATTGGTTTTATCGGGGTTCTTTTCCCTTACAACCATTAGTAAAAATTGCTTGAATGAATTTACAATCATTTTCATCTTCCTTGAGTTTATGAGAGTGTAGTTATTTTTTAGCTGATGAGCTCTTACAATATATTCTATTCCATCTTTTGTGAGTTGATGCTTATTTTCAGTTCTATAGAAAATGGATTTTCTATAATACAAGTAAGGACTTCCTAAGACAATACCACATATATCCAAAGGAACTATAACTAACTCAACCTCATCTACAAAAGTTGACCCAAAAGAAAACCAAAGTTTACATTGTCTAGTCACTTGTAGCTTTGCTTTATCACATACCCAACCTAATGGATATGGCTTCTTGTGAGGTGTGGTTAGTCGTCCAAACTTCTTTACAATTGCTTCAGAAATCAAGTTTACTTGTGAACCACTATCAAATAAAGTATCAATATTTTGATGCTTGGAAATAACTCTAATATGAAAAAGCTCATGCCTTTTCCTCTCATTTTCTTCATTATCAATAGATTGTGCAGAATTACTAGTAGAGGCTTCAAAATTTTTACCTTTTATACGTGTGGTTGTGACTGTTGTTTCATCACCTAAGTCTGGCCCCAAGTCTTTTTAAATAACATCAGCAGTCTTATTCTTCTTTCCATCGAACTTCTTGGGTTTCAGCTCCAGATGCAAAGACCAACAGTGTTCATCATCGTGTCCACCCTTCTTGCAGTGAGTGCATGAAGGTTTGTCTTTCTGTACAATGTTTGTCTTCCTCTCCTTCCATTTTTGCTTCTTCTTTTCCTTGTTCTTACTTGTAGTGGGTTTTGATGATCCCCCAATCTCCGGGTTCACATTCTTGCCTCTAGCCTCCAGATGTGTAGCCTGAACTGATACACATCTATGCTAGTAGGGTTAAACATGAGAATGGTGTGCCTCAAATAGCTATGTAGACCACCTATATACTTCAACAAATTTTCAGGTGAGTCTAGAGAAATGCCTAGAATTAAAGCTCTTTTTCTAAATTCTTGAGTATAGCTTTGTACACTTTGCCCCTTTAATTGGCGAAGAGTTTTCCAACTCATCATTACTTGCTGCATATAAGCTAGTGGATAGAATTGTTTTTAATGGCAGAAACAAATTCACTCCAGGTAGAAAGAATTTTACCATGCTTCTTCAAATTAGCTTGTGTCCTACCTTCCCACCACACCAGCATAGTTCCTCCAAGGTGAAGGCTGGCTAGTTGAATCTTTTTCCTTTCTGAATCGACACCCTGCAATATACATCAATCTGTATAATCCAGTTATCTAGATTGTATGCATTTAATTCTCCATCATATATTGGCAAATCAAATTTTACTTATAATTTAATCAAAGGGCTAGAAGAAGGTGTTGATAGAGGAGGCTCTTTCCCTTTCCATTTTCCTTCTGAATGGCCATCTAGAAGAGGTTCCTCTATTCCTTTGTCTTGTTTGGAGGTTGAATTATCTTCACCTTGAACTTTCTTAAATTCTCAATACATCTCTTCTACCATGGGTCATGAAACTGTCCATGAACTAAGAGTCTAATTCCAAGGGAATTTCTTCTGCCATTTTCCTCCTAGGATAGACTCTTCCAATTTCTGGGTTAGCCTCAACCAGTTCTCCTTCTCCTAATTTAAGCTTTGACCTAGTTAGCATTCAACAATCCAGCACAAGCTTGTCTAACCTTAGCGAACCTAAAGCTCTGATACCACTTGATCTGATAATGAGATCTTAGACAATTATTAAGGTATTATAGACTCATGTGCATGGATATGCTTATGTTACTTTGTGCAATGGATCGCTAAGATTGCAAAATACATAGACAATGAAGCAATTAAAGAACATAATAGGCAACGCACATAAACACAACAAGTTTAATAAGGAGTTCACCCAACACTCCTGGGCTACGTCTCCTCGTCTAGCCTTCAGTGGTGACCTCTCTATTATGTCTTCAAAACATATTTTTACAAAAGTATGAGCTCAATCTAAGTCTCAATGCACAACATATACAACAACAAGAGTTTTGCTTGAACCCCTCAAGCCTCTCTGAGTACACAAACTCTCTCTATCACTCTCTGTCTCTATCTTTGCTCTGTCTTAGCACTGCCTTCCTCTGTTTGCTCTCTGTCTGTGGCTTTAAAGCCAATTGGAAATTTCTATTCATTTCTCCTTCTTGGGCTCTTTGTCTTCTCGACCTCTGTCCGCTCAGATCCCTCTCTGAGCATTAGCAATCATTGCTAAACACTTTCAGGGATGGTGGCCACTTGTTCTATAATGAAATGGGTCATCAGGCCTTTGAAAACTTCAGAAATAGCATTCTCTATGTTCACAAAGAAATACACTAAAAACACATGAAATCCACCAATCTGCCATTTATCAGACTTGAAACATTATAAATCCACCTTATAACTCCTATCGGGTCCGTCTTTTAATTGCATTGCATCTCCACCATTGATCTGGGAGATCTAGATCCAACGATTGTGGTTCATTTCAGGCGGCTCTTTCGTACGGGGGTTAACCACCCGATAAGGGTGGTTTTCTCTCTCCAGGGCCTGGACACATGGTAGCCAATGTATGGGATCAGGCGGAGCCCAACCCAAACCACTTACCGCCTTTGGCCCACCCGAAATCCTGCTTGTATCGTGGTTTCCCTTTTATATTTAAAATACATTAAAATATGAAAATCCTGCCTATATCGGACTTGAAACAGTATACAATATCATTCATAAACCCTTTCGGGTCTAGTTCCATCGCATCGGTGCTTTATCCTTTGTATTTCATTTATTTAACGAAAAACACAAATACAAAGGAAAACCCTATTTTCTAGATCTCAAATTATATCAAATATCGTTTATAATGTTATCGGATCCGGCTATCACAGGTTATGTTTATATCGGCCACACTCCATTGTAATATTATGATGCGATGTTGAGATGCAATTGATCGCAATCACATATCGCACATACCCCCAGGTCGTTTGTCAGTGCTCCGTTGTGTTTTACCGACGTGATATTGCGATTCAAGTTGGGTCGTCGATCTGTGCACTTGATCGACGATCCTCGTTGACCCCAGTTATCGTGATTGCATATTCCGTGTGGTCTCCATCGATAGCATCTGCTTGTCACCGCCGATTGCGATTGGCCAATCGGATCTAGACCATTGATCGGCCAGATCCGACGGCTCTCATGCAAAGTAGTGTTAAACCGCCGATACTCTGTTTTTCCATTATTTTTTCATGTTTTTGCCTCTTGACAGTGTAATCTGACTTTTTAGTAGGTTCTTCTTTTGAGATAGTTTTGAATGTTTGAAGACTTCGAGGGTTTCTAGGATCCATTTGGATCAACTATATGTGCAATAGAAGTCAAAGGTCGTTACATAACTAAACGAGTCTAATATTTCATCAAGTCATTGCAAGAAAGTATTAACAAATCCTCAATTCTCGAAGTTCAGTCAAAGACAATTCAAACCACAAATCTAAATCCAATAGTAATTGTTGTGAAACATAAATGAATCTCAAGAAGATGCATTAAAAGAAACCACATCTAATGGAATATTGTCTTATCTAGCAAATGGATAGAATCACTACAATAATAAACAATGAGTAACTACTTTAATTAAACATGAATCGGAAAGAGCATCAATCAATCGTAACACTTAGCTTATTCGACGCAATTCATTAAAGTAACAACATTAAAGCAACAATGTTAAAGCTCTATTTCAAATGCAAGTATAAAGAGTAACTTGATCCTATAAAAGAACAACAATAAAGAATTGCAGGAAATGAGGAAATAGTTATAACACAAAGGAGAAACAAATCTTCTAGCGACTGGGCCCAAAGCCTCCATAAGTTACTGCTAATAAAGCTCAGAATGTGATTAATAAAAGATATTTGTATTTCTCATTAATTGAAATAATAAAGGTACAGAATTACTATAATGTCAAAATATGCTCTTTTTCGATACAAAGATACAAGAACAAGTAAGAGTCAAAATCCCCTAATCCTTTTCACCCGTCACTATCATATAGCTTAATGGAAAACTAATGGATGAAAGTGAATCTTGAGGCTCGGGATATCCTCAGGATTTCATGGCTAAATGATCAAATTTCTATTTGTCAAATTAGAATTCTCGTTCATATCTTTTGCTAGCTCATACATCCAAGGAATGGTCCTTTCCTGGTTTGGCACTTTCGTTCTATCAACTGAACAACAATTGTCTAATTCTGATTTCCTATGCATAAAAGCAAGCAAAAGTTAGTCTTTTCATGCTAAAAACATGCAATTTGTTTGGTAATTAATTTTACCTAACTTTCACAATCTTTTCTTCCAAATCCTTTCCAAGAATGAAGAAAAATATATAAAAGAGAGTGATTTATTAATTAATGTAGGGGTACAAACATACCTTTTCTGTGACCCAACAAGCATAATTTTTAAGGTAGAAGGGCACCTTCTAAGTTCATTAACCCTATTCTATTAGGCAACCTTCTCATCAAAGTTCTAAGAGGGACATTCCAAGACCAGTGAAGATAGACCAGTGCCTGTGAATCCTCTAGAAGACCATAATTCTAGAGTTTGAAATACCTCTATGGCTTCTTGAATCTTGTCTTGAATAAAATTAATTGAAGCCAATAGGTTTATGAACAAGGTTCAATCTATTTGCGTCTGTAGTAACGAGGAACCTAGACTTAGATTTCAAGTAAGGGCATCATCTAAAAAACATTTTTCATGTGTTAAAACTAGCATGCAAATGCAATTCCTAAGCGTCCTAATCTCTGTGTAGGTTTTAACCCTCTAAAAAAATTACCTCCAAATGAATTCTTGAGCCAGAAAAATATAAATTGGCGAGAACATAAAAAAATAGAAGCAAATATTTTTCCTTGGATCCCAAAATCAGGACTACTAGATTAATTTTTCATTATATTCTTTCAATGTTACAATACATATATATACATGTTGAAGAATTCATAAAACCCCAATGCATTAACCCTCGATTAGAACATAACCATAGTTCCCTTGTCTGGATCTACAAAATACCATAGGCAGAAAACCATCATGCCCAAAACCATGTGCAGAACCCATGCACAAAACCATGGCCCACCATGTTTGGGTCCACCCCCATCCTTGGGTCTGCCCAACTATTATTGGGTCCACATAAAAAAATCTTAAGGCACTTCACCGGACCTCGTGCAGGGGGGCTTCAACCCCCGTGTGACCACCCCACTACGCCCAACGCAATGTACAACACACAGGAATAGTCATGGAAATAATATAATATATACCCAACACTCTCAAATGGTTTGGTCTTACTTTGAAAAAATGTAGGACTATCAAGCCCACTAATTGAGGTAATTTCAAGACATTTACAGGGATGATCAATGCATATCTTTTTATTACAATGGTATGAATGCAACCTCTTAAAACAGAATCATCTCAATCAAATTAAAATCATATCATTCCAAATAGAAGGCTTGATATTATTGGTTATCTATACTTTTTCAGCCTTACGTCTGTTGGATATACGTGACATGGAAGAAACTCACTACTTTTAAAGATTTCAGACCTATGTAATTTCAATAGTATCACTTTCTTATTTCATAGGCTATATGACAAATCATGCATTACGTTGGACATAAAAGTGATATGCCTTTGAATTAGTATGTTAAGTTTCCAACGTAGTTATAGTTAGACTCAAGAAGTGTGATTCTATTTGGTCCTATAGTCGAAGTCATTAATGGCCATATTGTAGGTATTTGTATTATTACACAACTTTGAGCATAAATCACTTGCAAACAAGGAAAGAGGTTGGTATAGGATATGGTTAGCTCTAATATTTTGAGGATTGTTATAAGGGCTTTCATCATCTTTAGTAGTTATATTTAACAATGTCTTTTTCACTAGTTGTCTTTGTTGTCATCTCATTTTTGCAACAATTGAGAAGCATTTCTCAAATTACAATAGACAATAAGGATTTCGGGATTAGAAGTCTCATCTTGTGCAACGATTAGTGTTTATGAACTTTCTATGTATCATTGTCACTATTTTTCATCAGTATGGTTTAAAGGATTATATAGCAGTAGTAATAGGTTCATGTTTTGATCAGTTTGGTTAAGGGTCCTCATTTGCAGTAAGGATTTGTGTCATTAATCAAATTGTGTCTCTTTATCATATAATTGTAGTAGTCTAGTCATCATGCAACAAATTGTAGCTAGTTTTCTAAAGTATGGGTTGTGCAATTGTAAGGGTTTCATTGTTGGGATTTTATCATCATATTAGTGTAGAGGTATATTCATTATAAGTCGGCCATTATCCCTGGTACAAGAGCCCAAAATAGTTGTAATAGTCTATTGATTGTATAGTGGGTCATTATCCCAGGTATGATATCCCAAAATAGTGGTTTGTTCTATTACCATTTTCATGGTGGTTGGGTGGTGTTAGGTAGGTGGTTGAACTCACCTTATTTCATACGCTTTATGACAGATCATGCATCATGTTGCACATAAAAGTGATATGCCTTTTGAATTGGGATATTAACTTTCCAAGGTAGTTATAGGAAGACTCAAGAAGCATGATTCTATTTGGTCTTATAGTTGAAGTCATTAATGGCCATATTGTATGTATTTGTATTATAGCCCAATTTTGAGCGTAAATCACTTTCAAACAAGGACAAAGGTTGGTACAAGATATGGTTATCTATGATGTTTTGAGGACTGTTATAAGGGTTTTCATCATCTTCAGTAGTCATATTTAATAGTTTATTTTTCACTAGATTTCTTTGTTGTCATCGCATTGTTGCAACAATTGAGAAGGCATTACTCAACTTACAATAGACTGTAAGGATCTCAGGATTAGAAGTCTCATCTTGTGCAACGGTTAGTGTTTATGATCTTTCTATGTATCATTGTCACTATTTTGCATTAGTATGGTTTAAAGGCTTATATAGCAACAATAAGAGGTTCATGTTTTGATCATTTTGGCTAAGGGTCTCACTATTTTGCATGAAGGATTTGTGTCATTAATCAGGTCGTGTCTCACTATCATATAATTGTAGCAATGTATTCATTGTGCAACAAATTGTACTTGGGTTTCTAAAGTAATGGTTTTGAAATTGTAAGGGTTTCATTGTTGGGATTTTATCATCATATTAGTGCAGATGTTTATTCATTGTAAGTGGGCCATTATCCCCGGTATGAGAGCCCAAAATAGTGGCATTAGTCTATTGATTGTATAGTGGGCCATTGTCCCTGGTACGAGAGCCCATAATAGTGGTTTGTTTTATTATCATTTTCATGGTGGTTGGATAGTGCTAGGAAGGCAGTTGAATTCAGCTTCAATTGGATCCTAAAAACACTTGAAGGTGGAAGGGTGGTGCTAGGAAAAGTTGGAGTTGCAGGGCATTGGAGCATCCTTCTAGTGGGTGTTAGTAAAACAGGGTGTAGAAGCATCCTTTCAGGAGTTGGAGATGTCTGATAAAACTATAAAAAATTCTCTAGTGTACTAGGGAGTTGGGGCTTCCCTTTCAATTAGAGTTGAAGAATTGATGTATTCATAAAACTATTAGAGAAGCGTTCCATGGTTTTCTCCCAAAAGGGTTTCCACCTAAAATTTTGGTGTCTATTGTCTTTGATTCTATGCACCATTGATTTATGTTTTTAATCTGATGATGAAAAAATTAAGGCTCTGAAAAAAATATTAACTAACTGTGACATATAGATTCACACCCCTCTTAGTATTTCCAACATTATGTTTTGTTTTATTATATATTAAGTGGAGTCATTCCATCACCTACCTCCATGGGCCCCAATCCACACTCACGGGCTTGTTCCTCCATATTCATGTCGGTCTCCCCATATTTATATATTACATTAACCATACGTTGACACTCACCCTTTTTATTTTGAATTTTTAATTAAATAAAAAAATCAAATGTGCCAAGAATCATTTGTAATCAGAGTTTAAACAATGGGACTCTAACTTTGGAAGGCCATATCTCAAGTTATATTACACCTAGTCATTACAATGAGGGCTTGTTGGAAGGGTAATTCATAGGAGAACAATATGATAATAATTATTCAACCAAATTTAGACATTTAATGCCTCTAGATTTTAGCAGAAAGTTGGGTTGCAAAATTGTAACCAATTCAATTTTTTGAGTAATATTTTTAGAGAAACTTCATTTTCAAAGAGGCTTTGTTCATAGTGATTCATTTCTAGATTGTTCTTTAGCCATTGATATCATAGAAATGAGCCATTAAGGGCTTAAATTTAGCTTTTATTGATTAATTAAATGGGATTTTAATATGGAATGTGCATTATATTTGCAAATTAGATATACTTTTAATTAGATTTTGTGATTTTTTTGTTGGATTGGTTAGTGCTATAATGACCTAGAGATTTAGAGGGATGGGATTGAAGCAACAAATAAACAAGAATATTTTTCCACCTCTCAAATTGGATCTCATAATTTTCATTCAAATGTCATTGAAACAAATTCCACTTTTGGCTACGATTTGTAGAAATTATAAATACGAGCTCTGAGTATGAGCCATGGCTTCCTTTTTCTGCATGTAGGGTACTCTTTGCACTACTATAAAAGGAAGTTTTCCTATAGGATTAGTAGGAATACTCAAATCTGAGCTTTGGGGGTTTTCTTTCTGGGATTAAATCTTTGTTATAAAGGCAGGTTTCACACTATTGTGGCTTCATTCTCTATTGACAAAGCTTGATGTCTTGGGAATATTGTTGGAGAACGCTTCGTTTCACGAATATCAAGAGACACATAGTTTCATGATTGTATTTCATTTCCAATATTATTATTTGTTTGAATATAATCTTATTCATTTGTTTATGGCAGATTTGTGCCAATGATTGCATTCTGTAGCACTATTTTTATATATGGAAGTGTCTATTTATATGACCAGCTATGTGATCTTATAATTACATAGATTTTCCTCTTGTATCATGATTTTATCATGTATTTAAACCAACATCTTAGTAACTATTTACTCAGAAATTTTTCATCATAAGTCGATTTAACAGTCATTTAAATTGTGTGAACTACTTCCATGTTTTAGTGGCTCATCTTTTATTATTTTTAGTCTATTGATAGAGTACAGACAAAAATAAATAATATTAGTTGTTAGAACTACTTCAACATCTTGATATTGACCACAAATTGCATATTAAATCCCCATTATTTCTAAATCCCTACACTTGGTATTTAGGACTTTTTCCTATGTACCAAGTTGAAATAGTTTTATTTATTTTTTTTAATTAACAACTAACATTAACTATGTAAACTTTGAAATGGGAACTATAAACTCAAAACGGGAACTCTGGCCAAAAAACCCCGAAAAAACATCAAAACAGTGCTAAAAACGAAAAGTGTTGACGCTGGAATAGCACCTTCTTTTTTCTTGGGTAAATTTTCAACATGTTTTAAAAATGGCGGTGAAAACCAATTTTTTGCACAGAAATTATCCAAAAAACACCCTCAAAACGAAAAGTGTTAATTCTAGAATAACACTTTTTTTTTTCAAAAATAAAATTTCAACATTTTGAAATAATGGCGTAAAATATTTTATCATGACCTCGAAAAACATTAATTTAAAAAAAAATAATGAA
>APFE030943446.1:19230-32920 GCA_000404065.3 Pinus taeda | reverse complement strand
TTAACTACAATTTATAAATATGTGGACATCTATAAATGTTAAAAAGACAATGTATTCAAGTTATAATGTGGAACATCTATAATATTAAAAAAATATAGTTTCAAGCTATTAATTTGATGGTGCAGTTCTTGAACACAAGTAAATGATATGGAACATTAGTTAAATAATTACTTTTGAGTATGATAATAATTCATAGTTTAAATGGAATATCAGTTAATAATATTATAGTTAACAATACTATTGTTGAGTATGATAGAATTTAATATTTCATTATTAAAGTCTTGATGTTGAAATTAGTGTAAAGTGACAACACAAATCAAACATATTTAAATGCATTGTAATTTGTATGGTAATTTGTATTATAATTAATATTATAAATATTACCAATAAAATAAAATATATTATATTTTTAGTTAATATAATTATTTTGTATAAAAATTTTAGATAACATTTAAATAATATATTTTTGCATCATAAATATTTATTTAACATATCATTGTTATTTATATAATTTTTATTGAATTGTAAATTGCATAGCCCTTTGTAAATTATTTTATATTTATGAATCAATGTAATTTTATAATATTGCATTAGTGTCTTTGCAATTAAAGTATGAATTGATTAAATTGTGTTAAATGAATATATATTATGAAACTTTAAAATGTACTTTCTTTTGATATAAATTGTATTAAAAGAATACAGCCAGGCAACATTGTATATTGATATTTGTGGTTGTTAAAAAAAAGTTGATTCCCATTAATAATGCACAAAAAAAACTAAGTTTTTTAGTAACACATTAGTAGCATAGGTATAGTATAGGTATGGTACCGTGTTATATTGATATTATGAGTATTTTAATAACAACGCCTAAGTGGTATATATGGTTAACGCTTATTTCCAACCCTATAGATCCTTTTCGCCTTAGCTCAGACATCTTGTCATGAACAGTGACAGCAACAGTCACCTCCATGTTTATCCACGCAGTAGCGCAGCCCCTTCTGCACAATCGTGACCCTTGTGACATACCACTTCTAAGCGCACCCTTGTTGTCGCACAACTCCCTCATAGACTGCTTTATCGTTCCACGCTCTCTTTCAATTGTCTAGAGCGGTGAGACTGTACTTCGGTCGGCTAGTCAGGCAATCGGCCCACCCGTGTAGAGCTTCAGGTGACTGCCATTTACTCTGCCCAGGAAGGGTTCTCCATTAAGCTTGTCGAGCTGGACCGCGCCTCCCTCTGTGACTTCTTTGACTACATAGGGTCCCAACCAATGCATTGAGAGCTTTCCAGGGAATTTCTCAAACTTATTGTCGTATAGTAATACTAGATCATTTTCTTTGAACGTGCGCAACTTGATATGGCGATCATGCCAAGCTTTTTCCCACTGCTTCTATACCTGCTGATGGAATGCTGCCAAAAACAGTTCCTCCTCAAGTTCTTCCAGTTGCGTGAGCCTCTCTTCCAAAGCCCCATGGTCTGCCATGCCTGTTGTTGGTGCTATTCGCAAACTAGGCACAATGTATTCCATTCGCATGATGGCTTCCATGACATAGACTAACTGGAAAGGTGTCTAGCCCGTCAACTTCTTGTATGTTGTTTGGTATGCCCATAGCGCAGCAGGTATGCGCAAATCCCAATCGTTTCGTTGCACATTACATACCTTGGTCAACGCAGTCTCCAAAATCTTGTTAAAAGCTTCAACGGTCCCATTTGCTTGCAGATGGTACGGCGTACTCTGTTGATGATATATCTGGAACTCCTCAGTCAGCGCACTGATAGACTCATTCAGGTAGTGCGTTCGGCGGTCTCTCATTAGAATTTTTGGGCATCCAAACTGCATCAACACATTTTCGAACAAAAATTTCGCAGCTGTAGTGGCCGTGCGTCCTTAACCGACTGTGCTTCCGCCCATCGAGTCAAGTATTCTGTCGCGGTGATGATATAGCGCGCACCCGTCTTTCCTTGTTGCATGGGATGTACTTTCCCACAAATCATGCAGTATTCCTGCGTACCCATGAGTAATGATGTAGTAGGCTCATTGTTTATCTCCATCATAAGAAATGACTACATTTACATAGGCAATCACGAGGTTTAGCATACAATTGATTTGACCGTCATTCACAGACAACCATGAAGAAAATAAGCCTCCAACTTTGGAAGTTGTGATTTAAATCTCTGCAAAATAATTTAAAATGGTGTTCTAGAGAAGCACATGGGATGGATGAAAATTTTGCATGTCTATCCCATGTCCATGTTTAATTTCATTTATTATTCATGCTATTTATTTTTAATTAAAAGACTTAGAATTTTTATTTCAATTATTAAAATGAGAGATGTGAGAGAATATGTGCATGGATGACGTGTGCATCTCTAGATAGTTCTAAGTTGAGGTCTCTTCTTGTATTTATTTCTGGATGTGGATCATGTCTGTATTCTCTTGATCCCATACCTATTGAAAATAGTAACAAGGAATGCTAAATATAGAAGTGTTAAATTTAGCACTGCTATAAATAGCATTTCGGGATACCTTCCTATTTTAGTTAGTCCTTGAACTAAAATAGAGAAGTAACATTTCGAATTTGATCTTAGCAACTGTTTGTAAAATAATTAATTAATTCCTCTTGAGTTAATTAGTTATAGGAAATCAAACATGAAGTCTATGTGAAGACATGCAATAGTTTCTCCATTGATTGAGGAAGTTATCCCTTGATTAAAGGAGATCAGGATGAGTTGTACTTTGAGTTGTAATTAGTTAGCTCAGTTATCTGAGTTAAGTCCAGTTAGATTAGTTCCAAACAATGTGGAATTAATTGTGAGTTCAGTTAGTTAATGCATGCATGCATGTAACTGTTGCACTTCAGATAACTTAATATTCTCTCATAAATAACTCATGCATGTCAATTCAGTCAGAGACCCAGTTGAGATCAGAGGAAGGGGCAGTGTACTATCAGTTGGAGGATTTTTTCTATATTGGAAACTCATCCATGCAGAAGGAATTATCTCCTTCAGGATTGCACAGTTACTTCTAAGTTTAGTGAGAAGTGTGAGAGGTGAATTCACACAAGTGGCAGCATTGGACTCCAGGAGAAACTGTGCAAGGAAATAGGAGGCTTGGAGGGTAGAGGTGAATGTTTGTGAGAAGCCTTTGACTGTCTATGAGCAACAAAGGGATTGTACTGAGAGCTGTATAGCTTGTGTGCTAAAGCTTTGTGTAATCTAAACATATTTCCACTTGTATGATAATACAAAGATCGGGGTTTTTAGCTGAGGCTTTCCCCAAAGTATTCTTCTGTGTTCATGTATGATTGATTTCTCTTCAACAGTTATATGTGTTCTATTTGATCTTGCTCATAATCGATTAAGCTTCCACAAAGGTTGATTATAGAAGTAGATCTAGTATTTTGCTTTAGTATATTGCATTATCAGGTGATCTACAGTGGAAATTTCTACAATACCCATTCTTCATCATCTGTGTGCTTATCAAAAACAAATTTACTTCTCTTTCTATCTTCATGACATATGTATTTTGCATGGGGATATACTTTCTCTGATCCATAATGCAAGGATATGGATTACTCATTCTTCCATTGGGATTAGCCCTATAGTTCAATAGTTCGGTTAGCTGGGTATACTGTCAATGTTTGATGGCACTGGCAAGATCTAATTCATACCAAAGAAACAAAAATAAGGTAGTCTACTATGTATAATCTAGCATCTATGAAATATTTGCATATGCAAAAGTCATGTATAGAAGTTGCAGATATACGAAAGATATGCACATATACAGAATATATGCATATACAGAAGATGTGTGTATATACAGAAGTTGTGCATATACAATAAACACATGTGCATATACGAAAAAATTCCATACACGGAAGTCATAGATTCTATATGAAAGATATGTGCATATATGGAAGTTGTGCATATACGAAAGTTGTGCATATACGAAAGATACGCATATACAAAAGTTGTGCATATATGTGTGTATGTGTATCTTCTGTATATGCATATATCTTCTGTATATGTAGATCTTATGTATATGTGCAACTTCCGTATATGCACATGTCTTTTGTATATGTGAAACTTTTGTATATGTGCATCAATTGTATATGGTGCAACTAAATTGTTAACATATGTTGACTTTCAGAAAGGTAAGCATTCCTAGCACGCTAGATCCCCATATTATGAGATATAGAATCATTGCAGGTCATTTTAAGTTTCCCCTACTAAACACTTTTTGAATTTGTTCCCTATGACTTCCTTTCTCCACAAATCCAAGAGAGCTAGGGATATATCAAATTATTTCGATAAATATACAAAAAATGGGCCCATCAAGAATAAGGGATAATTTATTTGACTATGATATTTACGCAAAAGCACCAACTACGACCAATTATTTTTATTTTTTATAACATGTCTATTAACACCAACTATATTAATAGAATACAATTGAGATTAGTTCAAACTTTAAGAATTTGGGTGAGCTCAACCTTTCCTCCCTCAAGCTAAGTGTTTGCATCTACATGTCACAAATATGGATAGAGTAGTTCCCCTATCTTTTCTTTAAGTCCAAATTAATTCAATATGACATTCATTCACCTAATTGGATATGACTGGCTAGCTATTCAAATTCATTTAATGAGCATTCATACACAACTTCTATATGTGTATATACAGAAGATATGTGCAACTTCTGTATGTGTATATATGAAATATATGCGCAAATATGAAAGTTGAACATATACAAAAGATATGCGCATATACGGAAGTTGCACATATACTGGGAAATTCTCTGTTGAATACATGTTGAATCCACCTCGAGAAGCCTCCTAGAACTCTTGAAAATCTCATCTGAGAAATACCTCCCAGCTTTGGCTCTTATCTCTCCTCGATTTTCCTCTAAACCCTTGTGAATTCACCTCTAGGAACTCTTGCACACTTGCTGGGAAATAATAGATTTTGGCTCCAATGATTCCCTCTGAATCACCCCTTGGAATTAACAAGGAAATCACCTTGTTGGTGACTAGATTATCTGCAAAATACCTAGCCCAAATTATGACTCTTGCTGGCTCTTCTTAGTCCCACGAAATTCTCCTCCTATGCCTTGGGGAAAACATGCACCAATTGGTAAATGTTTTGCATTGAGGCTCCTGGAAAAGCCTCGAATGGACTCCTCTCTACTCTCCTGAGTTGACACTTGAAGTTCATTGAAGGTAGAGTGGAATTCTAGCTCAAGAAATCCTTCTATTAAACAATAAGGGTTTCCTTGGATTAACAGCTCAAGA
This sequence comes from Pinus taeda, assembly GCA_000404065.3. Taxonomy (NCBI): domain Eukaryota; kingdom Viridiplantae; phylum Streptophyta; class Pinopsida; order Pinales; family Pinaceae; genus Pinus; species Pinus taeda. Next base: position 27,632 of record APFE030943446.1, on the reverse strand, counting down.
GAACTAGTGATTAAATTTAAAATGATCCAAGATATCCTAAATGAGAGCCTCCTTCCTTTATTTATAATTCTTGGCCTCTCTCTCCCTTGGTTCCCCCCACTCTCCACTAGTTCACCCCCTTTCGTTTTCTCTCTCTAGCTCCACAAGTGAACATTTCCTCTCTCTCTCTCTCTCTCTCTCTCTCTCTCTCTCTCTCTCTCTCTTATGACCCCCACCCACCAACGAGATACAATATTTCCTCTTCACCTAGGCTACTCGAGCCAAAATCATCTCCAAAACTCTAACTACAAAATTGTGTTATGCCTAGCACGTCCCTAATAAATTTCATTAATCTCCTCACATGAAAAATCAAAATTGGGGATATTACAATCCTCCTCGCCAAAAATTTATTATCCTCAAGAAATAATTGAACAAACACCCTCTCTAGTTGTTAATGCTCACTACCAATGCGAAATATGCCAGGGTCCCAGACGCGCCACTGATTCGTCCTCGACCTCTACATTGTCCTGTCATGAAGGAATCCCTGAATACCAGGATACCAATCCATCTTGTCCAACATTAATCTCCCCTTGCTCCCCTCACAATCCTACTAGGTATATATACCAGAAACCCTTTGCATACTATCAATGAGTATAGCATCATGATAATGTAGCACTTTTCCCAACCCCTCATGAAGTTTCCCTACCGAGTAGTCCATCTCATACACTCCACGGGTAAAATCCTAAAGATACCACCCAATCCCTGTGGAGATAAAGTCTTGCTTGCATGAGCTTCTGTTGATATTTTCCTACTAACTAACCTGCCATGTTGATGAAGTCCCCCATGCCATCGATGAATCACTAAAGCCCAATATATCTGAATGATCTCCCCCTGTAGTAGCCAGCTCATACCTAAGGATAATTGAGTTGTCAAATACCTGATGCATGCGTCGCTTTGACTCTAATAGATTTCTCATCGAGCCAACACTCATTAGAGAAATTTTGAGGTCTAAAATGGGCCTACTAAGGAATATTATAAAATAATAGTGAAAATATTAAAATAAGATTAGATTACATCATCATATTTTAGAAGGAAACAAAAACTACATTTTCAACTCATATTTTCAACTTATCTCCCTATTGTTTTACTCAAATTTCGAGTGAGAGAATTCAGTGGATGCAGAATTTAATTCCTCATCCAAGGAGTATCCATGTTGCATACTTTTGATGGACCCTGCTACACGAAAAATGAGAAATACGTGAAAAACGTGACAACACTCACATTTTTCATGTAGTAGGGTTCAATCAGAAGTATGCAACATGGGTACTCCTTGGATGATGAATTAAATTCTGCATCCAACAAGTGTTCCTACTCAAAATTTGAGTAAAACCGTAGGGAGATAAGTTGAAAATACCAGTTGAAAAAGTAGTTTTTTATTCTTTTTTTTTAACTTTTTAATTTTTTACTCCAAAAATGGTGAATCATTCCCCATGATTGACATCATCACCTTAAATCCTATTGGTTTTTATAAATTTCATTTTGGTTGTACATTTTTGTTTTGAGGCCCATTTTAGACCTCAAAATTTCTTTAATGGTATCCTCCTCTCCTGAAACCTGGTAGTGACATATCAATGAAGGCCAAGCTCATCCTGCCCATGTATCTCTATGATGTCAATACCTACCCATCCATTGCTAATCCCGATCTAGAGAAACAATTGATAAAACTTTCGTCGCCATACAATGGAGGCCTCAATGATATCCAAAATGTCAACCTGCAAGTGAGATAGATCACCCTCTGACATGAGCCTGCTTATCACGAAATGGAGTGATCTATCAACCAAATGAAACCTTGGATCCCATAACCAGATCCATTACGACATAGTCTCAATTATCGTTGGAACCCTCCTATTCCACATATTTTCTCCCTACATGTAATTAATATATAGACTCAACATATCATGAATCAACTTTTTGTACTCAAAATGTCGTGCACCTACCATACCACATCGTGAAATCTACAATCCTGACTCTTGAAAATGCACCCAATACTTCCTAGAGTCTAAACATATGCCTATAGACAAGGTATACCATCCACTAACCTCATGTTCATATAATGCCTTGGAATGTCTCATCGAAAGTGAATCATGAAACTCCCTCACTATCACCTCCCTAAGTATAAGCCTAGGGGTAGAACATATGCTACCTCGGTAGTAAACCATGACATCCCTAATATTGTATTCGTCAGCTTGTACACCCATCAAATGTCTCAACTGGAGAGTCTTCCTCTTGCTCATGACACACTATGTCTCATGCAACTACCCAAGGTGAGCCTCCCATGTCCCGCTACCTATATTGAGAGCATCAAGGGGCAACAACTAATTTCTCTACAACTGTAAGAAACATTGGAGAGTGATGGGTGGGTAGGTACCCAAGGGTATGATCAAGAGTTTACAATGATACTGAAGAGTAATCTTACGAATGTCACTATCTCTGCATGGTATCTACTAATAACCCAATCAAAGACCTATCCTTGTACACCATTGGATTACCCTACTAACTATTGTATCACCTTGTACCGTCAAGTGTCCCATATGCACCAATGCATATGTCACTCCATTAACAAACCCGATGTGGTGTGAGTCACTCCCCTTACTCTAGGATGTAAACCCATGCACCACGACACAACACCATGCACCATCGTGCCCACCTGCAAGCCACTACTCAACTTTGTATGCTCCTACATGCCACTGGATGCCATGATCTAAAGTTGAGACAGTACGTGTAGACACACACCCTAATGGTATCACCACCTCCACTATCACATCGGAACAACATGTAAAGAAAAAGGTAAATGTTCTAAGTTAATTATTGATAATGATAGTATTGATAACTTGGTTTCTACAAAAATGGTAGAAAAATTAGAGTTGGAAAGGGTGCAACATCCTGCACCATATAAAGCTTTGTGGTTGAAAAAAGGTATAAAAATGTTAGTAAATAAGCAGTGACAAGTCAGAAAAAACCAACCCTTCCTTTTATTCAATCTAGAAAAATGAATGGATACAACCTGCAACACATCCACTACAATATTCTCTTCATTCTTTCGTGATGTCCTATCTCTAAATTACAATGCTCTTTCAATACTACACAATTGCAATGCAATGCTCTCATATAAAGGGGGTCACCTTCTAAGGAAAAAATATCCTTGTATAACTTCAATTGTTAGATATACAATCTAATGATGAACAATCTAGATTGACTACAAAATCACAATGTTTTAAAAGGAAACTTTCCAAAAATTTCACTTCAAGGGTGCTACCCTCGAACCCTCTCCAAATGGAGCTCTAAAGTACTATCACTACTCTCTCTGGATTACGGGGTGACAAAAGTGTGTAGAGCAGGGTGTGGCGGGGTGGGTGGGTTGGGGAGTTGCCCCACACCCTCTATCAGGAACTAGGATCAAAACCCAGCTAAATAAACAAGGCCCTCGAATCAATAATATAATTAGCTCGACAAGCAAGATTTCAAGAGTAAATGAAAGAAGAAAGAAAAAGGACATGTTGAAGATTAAATGTTTTCACTGTCATGAGTTGGGACACTATGCTACAAAGTGTCTGCACAAGAAGGCTAGTAAGAAGCCCTCAGGAGGAGTGGCAAGTGAATCTCTTACTTCACAATTCAAGTTGGATTTCACCCTCATCGCTTGCATGGTGACATCGGTGATGGGTAGTGTGTAGAACATGGATAGTGGAGCCTCATTCTATATGATTGACAACAAAGAATTCTTCAGTGACTTGGAGGAGAAGGACCTCCAGATGCACATCGAGATGGGAGATGATGGGAAGTATAACGCGACTAACATTAGTATTGTTTCCTTTCAGAGGGAGTCTAGTTCGCCTCTCATATTAAAATATGCCATGTATGTTCCGGGTTTGAAGAAGAATTTGGTTTCAGTTACCATGTTGGAGGACCATGACTACGATGTGATATTTAGCAAGGGAAAGGCTTTCCTTCGTCACATAGCCTCAGGACTGGTGATGCAGATCGAGGTTTGGGTGAAGAACCTTTACAAATTGGATGCAGAAGATTGTGTTTATTTTAGTACAAAAGCAGAGAAGGTGCAAAGTTGAGACATCGGTGATTTGTGGCATAAAATATTGGGTCACTTGCACCACAAAGCTTTAAATATCATGCAACAAATTTCTACAGGACTTCCCAAGGGTACACTAGAGAAGAGAGACACATGAAAATGGTGTACATTGGGTAAGTACACCAAAGCTTCCTTTCATGATAAATATAGTCAAGCACAAGCGATCTTTAATAGAGTTCACTCAGATGTGTGTGGACCGTTCTTGACAGCATCCACGTCCAAGCATAGGTACTATGTAATATTTGTTGATTATTTTTCTCATAAGTGTTGGATTTTCTTCATGCAGAAGAAAGATCAAACGTTCGCTAAATTTTGTGAATTTAAAGCACTTGTTGAGAATGACACAAGCGGGGAATTTAAATCTCTCAAAAGCGATAATAATGGAGAACATTTGTCGAATGAATTCAAGAACTTATGTGTATCAAAAGGAATTCGATGGGAGTTAATAACACCTCATAACCCACAGCAGAATGGGGTGGCTGAGAGGAAGAACAAAATTATTGTGGGAGCGGTAAGGGCGATGTTGAATGATCAGGGCCTACCATTGCACTTGTGCGTTGAAGCATGCAATACAACTCTTTATTTGAGAAACAGAAGCCCTCATCGAATTCTCGGGATGAGTACACTAGAAAAATCTTTTTTAGGTAAGAAACCAGATGTGGCACACATAAGGATTTTTGGTTCATTAGTCTACTGTCATGTTACCAAGGATGCACGAAAAAAGCTAGAGCCCAACTAATTTGGGCATATTTGTGGGGTACACTGATACACCTCACAACTATCGAGTGTACCTTCCATCCAACAGGATGGCAGTAGTTTGTAGAGATGTGAATTTCAATGAATAAAAGGCCATGGGATTTTCCCTTGAGGGGTAGATTCAATTACATGTAGATGAGGAGATTTTAGCTCCAAAGGAGGAACCTCGAGATGATGCGGAGAAGACACATGTAGAGGAGCAGAGAGTGGAAGAAACCACCCATGCAGATACTTCCAGAGATGGACGGAAGCACACTAGAGAGGCTGATAGATTGATGCATGATGCTAGAGGGAATGTGGGAGCACCCACATCACAGTGCATGCAGAGGAGGTCACCAGATTAGTACACTGGCTACATGGCTATGATGAGTGAGAGTGTAGAGATTGAGCCATCCTCATTTGAAGAATCAGTGTAGAAAACAATATGGGTTGATGCCATGGTTGAGGAGTATGACTTCATTATTAGAAACAATGTTTGGAAAGTGGTCCCAAGACTAGCAGACAAGTCAGTGGTGAGTTCTAGATGGATTTACAAGGTAAAGCAAGCAACATATGGGAGTGTGGAGAAACACAAGGCTAGATTTGTGGCAAAGGATTATCTCAGGTGGAGGGAATTGATTACGAGGAGACCTTTGCTCCAGTAGCAAGGTTCTCTTCAATCATATCTATTCTAGCACTATCAGTGCAGATGGGATGGAAGATACATTACATGGATGCGAAGACAACATTCCTCAATGACATGAGTGGGGAAGAGGTGTATATTGAGCATCCAAAAGGATTTGATACCTTCAACAGAGAGTCACATGTGTGTAGACTCAAGCGAGTGTTGTATGGACTAAAACAAGCACCCTATGCTTGGTACACTAGGGTTGACTATTGGCATTATGGTTAGAAGTCTTTGGTACCTAATCAATGATGATGATGCGTATGTGACTAAATGATACATCTTTCTATGTTACGATTATGAGTTACCCATGATAAAATATCAGATGATTACTTAAGTTGCATATTGATAAATATTGTTGGTTGGCCAAGAGAATGGTGTTATTGCAGGTCATATGAATACATATCTATTTGAAGACATGGATATTCGAAGACATGGGTTACTTAGACACATAATGATGATGAGTTCTTACCTTATGATGATAGGTTGATACTCACATACATTGATTATCATAGTTGATGCTTATCAGATGTGGGATGTTCCCTAATGATGATACATGGTTGATATATTAAGGGTTCTTGTGAAAGATCATGCAGTTCTCAATGATGATGTGATGACTATGGAGTTTTCACATATGATATGATGTAAATGATTTTGTGTTACTTCTTGGAGATATGACATATGCTTAGTTGATTCATGGATGGTTATGATAAGGCTCTTTCTACTAAGGAAACGAAGCAAGTTGATCTTGATGAGATCAAGAGGATGAGTTGATATCTATATACGACATACTTAGTCATAGGTTGATGATATTTATTTTGTCATATATTCAGAACTGATGATGGACAGATACAGGTTATAGGTCTGGATGTTGTTGACATATGATTATGGTGAAGATCATACATGGTGTATGATAGTTGTTGATGACTATCATGGTCTTGCTTAGATATTTGGGCTCTGTTATAAATGTCATGTATATCATTCGATGTAAAGGTCATATAAAGACCCATGATGTAATTATATTTCTGTCATGTATAAACAATTGGTATATCCCCACTTGGTTGGGAGGATGAGTCAAATTCAATATATCCCCACTTGGTCGGGAGATTGATATATGTACGAGCCATTGGTGATAGGAAGGTCAAAGTCACTTAGTCATGCTATTCTTTTGGAAAATATTTGCAGACTCTACATATGCTCAGGGGGAGCATGGATGATATAGTGCATCTTAGCATGTACAAAGGGGGAGTTTTCAGCATGTGCTTAGGGGGAGCATGATCAATGTTTATATTCAGTTGTTCAGATATGAAAGTCTTCTTTTTGGTCCACTCTTTGCCCTTGATGTCAAAGGGGGAGAGTGCCTTCGTGTTAGTTTACTTTTGAATATTTTGATTACATGTATCACTCTTGTAGGTTACTTGAAAGAATTGATCAATTATTTTCAACTACATGCATTTATGCGTATTTGTAGTTGGTTAGGCATTGCTTATGCATATTGTCAGTTGCATGTAGTAATGTGTACAATGGAGTAATGGTTGTTGTCATGCATGAAGTCATAGCATATTGTTGATATGGCCTTGTATTAAAGTTTCACATACATGGAGGTTATGTGTATATACAGAAGTTGCACATATACCTGGAAAATATGTGCATATAGAAAAGTTTCGCATATACAGAAGATATGCGCATATCTTTCATATATGCACAATTTCCGTATATGCAAAATTTCCATATACGGAAGTTGCACATGTACGGTAGATGCACATACATAAAAGACGTACATATATGGAAGATATTCACATATAAGAAAGTTACGCATATACGGAAAATGTGTAAATATCTTCAGTATATGCATAATTTTTGTATATGGAAGTTGCACATGTACGGTAGATGCACATATATAAAAGAGGTGCATATACGGAAGATATGCACATATAAGAAATTTACGCAGATATGGAATATATGCGCATATACAGTAGATGCATATATACCAAAGATGGACATATACAAAAAATATGTGCATATATTGCGTATATGGAATTTGCATATATACGGTAGATGCACATACATAAAAGACGTGCATATACGGAAGATATGCACATAAAAGAAAATTATGTATATACGGAAGATATGCACATATCTTCTTTATATGCATAATTTTCGTATATGCGCAATTTCTATATATGGAATTTGCGCATATACGAAATTTATGTATATATGAAAGATATGCACATATCTTCCGTATATGCACAATTTTCGTATATGTGCAATTTTTGTATATGGAATTTGTGCATATACGATGCAGATACATAAACGATGTGCATATACGGAAGATATGCACATATAAGAAAGTTAAGGATATACCAAAGGTATGCGCATATCTTTTGTATATGCACAATTTCCATATATGCATAATTTCTACATATGGAAATTGCGCATATACGGAAATTGTGCATATACGGAAGATATGTGCATATCTTCTATATATACATAACTTTCTTATATGTGCACATTTCTGTATACGTACAATTTTTGTATATGGAAGTTGCGCATATACTGTAGATTCACATATATAAAAGACATGCATATGTTGGGCTAATTTATTGACTAAATTAACACAAGTATTTAATTATCAATCCGGGTTTGTAAAACTTGGAGGCAAATCCACTGTATATGGACATGAGATATAATCAAGTTTAGAAGATAAAATTTGGAGATTTAAAGAAGTACATATTACAAATATAGCCTACATTAATAATTTCAATTCACCTTGCAATGAAGGAAAGCTTAAATGGCTCTTAACTTAAGAGGTCCAATTCTTCCTCAATTATTACTTGATGAATAGAAATTAGAAAC
>APFE030943446.1:0-10498 GCA_000404065.3 Pinus taeda | reverse complement strand
TAGTTCCCAAGATATCCATCCATGCATCAAACTCGAGCCCAAGTGTCCTGCAAACATGTCATCCACATAGCTATTACGGGAATTTCTGATTCAGTCCAAAATTGCGCTTGAAACTCAATTTTCATAAAACTTCTAGAAATTGCAAAATTAAAATTAAACACCTGAATATGCATAAAATACATCAAAATGAGATGGATGTGATGGAAAATGGATGGAAAATATAAGGATTAAGTAGGTTTCCCTAAGAAAAAATAGACCAAAACTAAGGGCCAACAGCATATACAGAAAATATACACATATAAGAAAGTTACGCATATACGAAAGATATGTGCATATACGGAAGTTGCGCATATACAAAAGATGCACATATACAAAAGTTATATATACTAAAGTTTCATATACATGGAAGTTATGTGTATATACAGAAGTTGCACATATACCTGGAAGATATGTGCATATAGAAAAATTTCCCATATACAAAGATATGCGCATATCTTCCGTATATGCACAATTTCCGTATATGCAAAATTTCCATATATATAAGTTGCACATATACAGTAGATGCACATACATAAAAGATGTACATATATGAAAGATAGGCATATATAAGAAAGTTACGCATATACGGAAGATATGCACATACCTTTTGTATATGAACAATTTTTGTATATGGAAGTTGCGCATATACGTTAGATGCACAAATATAAAAGATGTGCATATATGGAAGATATACACATATAAGAAATTTATGCATATACAGAAGATATGCGCATATACAAAAGATGCACATATACGGAAGATATGCGCATATATTGCGTATATGTACAATTTCCGTATATGCGCAATTTTTGTATATGGAATTTGTGCATATACGATGTAGATACATAAAATATGTGTATATACGGAAAATATGCACATATAAGAAAGTGACAGATATATAGAAGATAGGCGCATATCTTCCGTATATACATAGTTTCCATATATGCACAAAAATGCAGCTTCTATATATGCGCAACCTTTGTATATATGGAAGTTGCACATGTACGGTAGATGGACATACATAAAAGATGTACATATATGAAAGATAGACATATATAAGAAAGTTACACATATACATAAGATATGCACAATTTCTGTATATGCGCAATTTTTGTATATGGAAGTTGCGCATATATGGTAGATGCACATATATAAACGACATGCGTATACAGAAGTCATAGATTCTATATGAAAGATATGAGCATATATGGAAGTTGTGCATATACAAAAGATACACATACAGAAGTTGTGCATATATGCGTGTATGTGTATCTTTCATATATGTATATCTTATGTATATGCACAGCTTCCGTATATACGCATATCTTCTATATATGTGAAACTTTTGTATATGTGCATCAACTGTATATGGTGCAAACTAAAATGTTAACATATGTTGACTTTCAGAAAGGTAAGCATTCCTAGCATGTTAGATCCCCATATTATGAGATATAGAATTATTGCAGGTCATTTTAAGTTTCCTCTATCTAACCACTTTTTGAATTTGTCCCCTATGACTTCCTTTCTCCACAAATCCAAGAGAGTTATGGATATATCAACTTATTTTGATAAATATGTAGAAAATGGGCCCATCAAGAATAAGGGATAATTTATTTGACTATGATATTTACGCAGAAGCACCAACTACGACCAATTATTTTTATTTTTTATAACATGTCTATTAACACCAACTATATTAATAGAATACAACTGAGAGTTGTTCAAACTTTAAGAATTTGGGTGAGCTCAACCTTTCCTCCATTAAGATAAGTGTTTGCATCTACATGTCACAAATATGGAAGTTCCCCTATATTTTCTTTAAATTCAAATTAATTCAATAGGACATTCATTCACCTAATTAGATATGACTTGATAGCTATTCAAATTAATTTAATGAACATTCATGCACAACTTCTGTATGTGTATATACGGAAGATATGCACAAATATGAAAGTTGCACATATACAGAAGATATGCGCATATACGGAAGTTTCACATATACAGAAGATATGCACATCTTCTGTATATGCGCAGTTTCTCCTAAAACTATAGAAAAAATACATTAATTAATTAAATCCTAACTTTGTAAACCAACTCCCTTTGTAAACATTTGACCTAGGTTAGATGCATCTGCATCACTATGCATATACAGAAGTTGTGCATATACAAAAGTTGCGCATATATGGAAGTTATGCGCATATACAAAAGATACGCATATACAGAAGATACACATATACAGAATATGTGTGCATGTACGAAAGATATGCACATATATGTGTATCTTCCATATATGCACGACTTCCGTATATGCATATCTTCCATATATGCGCAACTTCTGTATATGCGTATCTTTTGTATATGCGCATATCTTCCGTATATGTGCATCTATTGTATATGCACAAATTATTGTATAAGACACATTTTTGAGAAGGAGTTATTATGATTAGCACAACCATGACACACTTATACAAACTATCAAAGAAGTTTGTATATATATTTATTTTTTGGTATTCATAAGGTGTAGATTAATTGGTTTGTTCGCATATATCCACAATCAATTGGCTCATGTTTTAATCTTTCTTCAAAAAATATTACCCTATTTCATGTGAACCATATTTTATGACATAAGAATTGGGGATCACTAGCCAAGTTTCTTACCTAACTTTCTATTTGTACTCTACTAATCAAGCATTCTTCTCTATGATCTAGTCTTCTAGATTATGATTCGGCTCTTTAAAGGCATGATGTCATACTCGATATATGAATTCACATCCAAAGAATAGATGTTGAACCATTTCAACTTCCAAATGGAAAAAAGTACATATAGAGGGGTCTTGTATTCCTTTTTTGTGCAATATGAATTTGGAAGGATTCTAACATTTCAAGTAATAACGATTAATAAAAAATACTATAAATATATTCCTTTTGTCTTTGTGAGGGTTTCAAGAATGATCAGTGTTGAAGGGGTTGGAAATGCACGGTTTGCAGTTATTTAAAAATCATATCTCGAGAGTTCCCTAATATGGGAGTTTCCCTATTTAGAGAGTTTATGTATACACAGAAGCTATAGATATATAGAATTCACATAGTTTATTTATATACACACCTTCCGCATGACATATCTTTCGTATATGCATAACTTTCATATATGTGCAACTTTTGTATATACAGATATACATAAGTTACACATATAATGAAGATATGTGCATATACGGAAGTTGTGTGTAAATGAAAGATATGCGCATATACGGAAGATATGTACATAAATAGAGGTTGTGCATATATGGAGGTTGAAGTTGAGAACAACTTCTACATATGTGCATATAAAAAAGTTACAAATATATGATAGATGCATATATATAGAAACTGCGCATATACGGAAGCTACACATATTCGGAAAATTTGCATATCTTCCATATATGTGAAAATTCCATATATGCACATATCTTCTGTATATGTGCAACTTTCATATTTGCGCATATCTTCTGTATATACACATACAAAAGTTGCGCATGAATGTTCATTAAATTAATTTGAATAGCTATCAAGTCATATCCAATTAGGTGAATGAATGTCCTATTGAATTAATTTGAATTTAAAGAAAATATAGGGGAACTTCCATATTTGTGACATGTAGATACAAACACTTATCTTGAGGGAGGAAAGGTTGAGCTCACCCAAATTCTTAAAGTTTGAACAACTCTCAATTGTATTCTATTAATATAGTTTGTGTTAATAGACATGTTATAAAAAATAAAAATAATTGGTCATAGTTGGTGCTTTTGCGTAAATATCATAGTCAAATAAATTATCCCTTATTCTTGATGAGCCCATTTTCTATATATTTATCAAAATAAGTTGATATATCCCTAACTCTCTTGGATTTGTGGAGAAAGGAAGTCATAGGGGACAAATTCAAAAAGTGGTTAGATAGAGGAAACTTAAAATGACCTGCAATGATTCTATATCTCATAATATGGGGATCTAACGTGCTAGGAATGCTTACCTTTCTGAAAGTCAACATATGTTAACATTTTAGTTTGTGCCATATTCAATTGATGCACATATACAAAAGTTTCACATATACAGAAGATATGCGTATATATGGAAGCTATGCATATACATAAGATATGCATATACGAAAGATACACATACACGCATATATGCACAACTTTTGTATATGTGTATCTTTCGTATATGCGCAGCTTCCATATATGCGCAACTTCCATATATGCTCATATCTTTCATATAGAATCTATGACTTCCGTATATGAAATTTTTCCATATATGCACAAGCTTTTATTGTATATGCACAACTTTTGTATATGCACTTCTTATGTATATGTGCATATTTTTCGTATATGTGCATATCAAGATATTATGCATATACAGTAGATGCACATGTACAAAATTTGCACATACACGAAATATATGTTCATATACGGAAACTATGCATATTTGAAAGATATGTGTATATACAGAAGATATGTTCATATTTAGAAGCTACACATATACATAAACTACACATGTATGGAAATTGCACATATGCGGAAGATGTGCGCATATACAGAAGATACACATATAAGGAAGATATGAATGTCCACATATATGCACAACTTTTGTATATACACACATCTTCTGTATAAGCATATATTCTGTATATGTGCATATCTTCTGTATATCCACAACTTCTATACATGACTTCTATATATGCAAATATTTCATATATGCTAGATCACACATAACAGACTACCTTTTTTCTCTCTTTGGTATGAATTATATCTCACCAAAAACATTGATAGTATACCCATCTAACCGAACTATTGAACTATAAGGTGAGAAAATTGGTCGAATCACACCACACTCTAGTAGTTGTTGCAACTCTTCTTCACTTTTCCTACTTCCAAAACATATTTTTATATAGCCTAATGTTTGGCAATGGAGTTTCCAAGAATAGTTGGATTTAATGCTCCACTTCTCTCTTCTATGGTATCCATTTAGTATCCTGGAACACTCCCATGTATTCTTGTAGCAACCCTTCCAGTTGATGTTTTTTTCTTTAGTACACCTTTCCATGGATGCCTTTTCCCTTGTCAATCTCACTAGAATAATTTTCTCTTACATATAATAATACCTATTTCTTGCTAGAAATGATTAATTTTTTTGCTTGGTTGCCACTTACAAATGAAATTTTGGACTTGCCTTTGTGTGCATTGATGATGAATGATTTTTCACCCTTCATGAGGTGATTTCATTTGGATATCCACATAAATATTGTATTCGACATATACATTTAGGGACTCCCAAACACAACTCCATATACATCAAGTGGAGTTACTACATCCAATTCTACTTCATCAATAAAATTAACACTGATAGGAAATTTTATCCTACACTATTTTGTTACCTTAATTTCTACATCCTTGTTTACCCATCCCAATGGATATGGGCTAGGATGGTATTGAACCTCCAATCCAATTTTTTCACTAGGTTTATTGCTATGATATTAGCCTATGAACTTGAGTCAAATAGGGCATTGATCTTGGTATTCTTGACCTAAATCTTAATGTGGAAGAGCTTGGTCATCTTATTCTCTTCTTCATGTTGAAGGCTACTTGGGTTCACCTCCTTCTGCATTGAGTTATAGAAAATGTTCTCATCCACATCGGAGCTTATTTCCACATGATTTCTTGAATATGTAGTAATAAGATTATTTTTCTTCTCTTCCTTGTTCTAATTCTTCAAGTTAAACTTTGGATGCAATTTATAGCACTTCTCCTCTGTGTGGCCATTAATGTTGCAATAATTAAGATGATTTATAGTTTTCTTGCTTTGATCAGTAGTGTCTACTGTATTATTTTCCTCTTCCCTTGTCTACTTTTTCTTCCCTTATATGGAAGCTGCTTCCTGGTGCTTTTTCTATTTTGAAAAACTTGACTACCATTTCTTTTAGCCTATGTTTTCCAGATGTTATGCCTACACACAAGCCTCATCCATCATCCTCGACTTGAAGAATACCTACTTTCATTGATGGTTGTATAGACCCCTAAAAACTTAAAGAGTACCTTTGGGCTCTTGTGAGAGATACCTAACATGATGGTCATATTCTTGAATTCAATCATGTACTCATGTACACTCTTCCCTTGCCTCTACCTGAAGTAGTTTCTTCAAATCCATTGGTCCTATACATACTTGATAGGGTAGAATTGGGAATTTATGAGGGTTCGAAAGTATTTTGACTTAGTTACTGGGGGATCGCTCTCTAGACTAAGTGTCTCCATATGGATTTCCCACCAGGTTAGGGGCATGAATCTTTAACTTCAACCTAGAAAATTATATTTTCTACTCCTCGTCCATGTTGTAAATGTTAACATATACTTCTAATTGTTGAGACTAATGATTCAATTTTATGGCATCAATCTCACATTGGTACAACATGATGTCAACATTCAATTCCATCTTGAATAGGGATTATGAATGGTTGTTAACACTCAAACTTGGCTGCTCTTTTTCAAGTTCTTTCCTTGACTCCTTTTTCAGGTCTTCATGTTTCCCCAATTTTCCCTTCAATCCGACCTTTGAGTTGGATCCTCCACTTTCTCTGATTCAAAACTTATTTGCTAGAGTCACCATAAGGAGGTTCATATTGTAGGTGATATTCATGACCTATCCTTCCAACCTTAATAATCTCTCCTCTACTAGATTAGGGTTATGTAAATATGTTTGTTGGCCATTGCTAGGATTTTACAACTTTATGTTAAACTTCTTCTTGGATCCCATGCAAATTCCCACAAGATTCCCCAAAGAAACCTACTATGATATCAATATGATCTGTAAACTTTCATGGATATTCCATTGGATATTTTGTCACAATATATCTGATAAAAGGAAACTAAAAATATAGACTATGAGGGTTAATTTCCTTAGATTCCATATTTATTAATTATTGTTTTCTACTTATGCATGTAATAGATAAAAATATAAGAAAATAAAGAAAAATAAAATATAATCACACACCAACCAAAATGAACACAATATATGCTCTAAGAAACCCTTATAGGAAAAAACCCAACTAGAAGGTGAGGTTTCTTTGCTCCTTTTTCCTGTTTGGAATAGAAATAAAGCAAGTACAAAGGAGAAGGCACTCTCCATGGAGTCACCTTAGACCTTTTCCATGATAAGCTATTATGAAACACTAACTTGCTCTTTTATACTCTCTCACTCCCACTCTCATTTTTTCTTCTCTACTGTGGAATAAGATACAATCAAAATGAATGGAACTCATTCTCCTTCTAGTGGCCTAGTTATAACATAGCCTGATAGCTAATTAGGGGTCAAGTTTGACTCCTTCAACTCTCAACTATAGTTACATATTTGACCCTTCTAGAGTCCTCTTCCAACTCCCCATGTCACTAGCCCATTTTCCATGAGTAACGAGCACTAATGTGGCATCCTCTCAAACCATGGTGGTCAAGAATGGTAGGTCAACTTTTAGGAGGCATAAATTTTGTAGACGAACCCTGATTGACGTGATGATTACACTGTTGAAAATATATTTGAGCGTAAAATAGTTTCATGGGGTGTAAAACTTCGGTGGGAAGGTTTTATCCAAAAAAAAGTGATTTAAGGCCTCAAAATGGCCCTAGAAGGTTTCAAACTCTAATTATCCAAATAGGATAATGTCGATAAAACTAATCCTACAAGTTGATTCCTCAAATTTTTCCACCCTGATTGAGATATATGAAAAACAATATAATGATCCAATCCAAATCAAGAGGAACGCAATCACAAGTCAAAGAGAAAGAAAAAAGTGTGAAAGCACTCATAGGTCAAGGCCATAATTTCTAAAACACAAGGCAATGGACACTCAACATCTATGACAACTTCCTCACAATTAACCTTTTCCAAAAGACGGGGAAAATTTAATCCATCTTCTTCAAGGCTAGTATTAGTAGATATTTAAAAAATATCTAAGTTCGATGTTCATTATGTACAAGTTTATCAATATCATCTTCACCTTCATAGTCAATATCATAAATGGGATCCACTTCAAAGTAAAATTATCTTATATCTTAATCATTTCTTCCAATGTGAACAAACTCATCAAGACCATTTCATGCTTCATGGCATGAAGAAAGGTCTATGAGTTCTTCTTTAAATTCCAACCTTCCAAAATTATCTAAGGATGAATCATAGAGTTCAGAATTTTGAAAAGAGGAATAATTCATCACTTCACATGGATGGGAAACAAGGGTTTGGAAATTTAGGATTCCATTAAGGTAATATTAAATGGTTGACACATAAGGTTGTTCTTCATAAAATAATGCATTAACAAACTCTTCCCTTTCTACATTATTAAAGGATGAAACAAATGTTTGGAGAAAGGTGCAAGTTTCAAAGTCATTGTCTTCAGAAGGAGGCAAAATAAAAATTTAGTTGTTGCCATCATTGAGGTTTGTCTTCTTAACCTCATCTTTAATTTCGCTCAACTTATCTTCCTTGATGGATTCATGACATATTTGATTTTCCTATTGATTATTGTGATTTCCAATAAGGTCATGTTCTTCATGAAGTGAATCATTCCCAGCATGTCCCCCAATTGATTTACCTTCATTTTCATATCCCTATTGTTCAATGGGATTATGAAGTACCTCTTATTGTTTACATATATTGTGATAAGACTTGTCATTTATAATTTCTTGTTCTTCGCTTAGTGATAAAGTGGAATCATCTTCTTCATGAGTTGTAACCATATAATCTTCTTGGAATCTAGAGTGTACATTAAAAGTATTAATGGAAGCCTATATATTGCATTAATCATGGTATTATTTAGTTATTATATATATATAATATATATATAATATATATATATATATATATATAATATATATATATATATATATATATATATATATAATATATATATATATCGATGTTTGAACACATAGTATAAAAATGATGATGAACTAAGACAATTATTTTCCCTAAAGACATAAGATGCAAATCATCTATGACAATAAGATGTTCCAAAGTATGAAATGGCTTAATTTCCCATTAAACATTATTTGAAAATATAAAGTGAAATAAACATTTAAGATAAACAAAATATAATACAACATGATTTATGTGAAAATTTGTCACACATTTTAGTGAAAATTAGACTTTGTAGAGGATGATAAAAAATGTAGGATACAACATCAAAACAAATAATTGAATTACTCTTAGTTTTATATTTTCTATTTAATTATGCATTTTCATTAAATTTTTCATTTTATCATTTTATATGCTTTTGAACAAATTCTTAGGAATTAATTTGCCTAAGGTGGAAAGAAAAAGGAAAAACAAACCAACAAGTATTATATTTGGAAAAACATATCCATGATGTTTAAATAGAAAGACACTATCAATTATGAGAAGGTAGTGCAAGAAGTAAACCCTAAAACACCACAATAAAAGGCCAAGGAATAGTTAATTATAATTAAGAAACCTATTTCTCATTAAGCTTATCCAGTTGTTTAAGGAATAGTCAATTATACTTGCAAAACCTGTTTCCCATTAAGATTATCCAGTTGTTTAAGCTTTTTAGTTGTTGTTATTATTATAATTTTTTAGCATCAATATTAAAACTTGCTTTGCAGTCTTACATTGAACTTTTTCTTAGAAAAGTGTTTTTTTGAAAGCATCATTAACCTAATTTTGTGGTAATTGGTTAGAAATTAACAATTTTATATGGTCTTATTTTATATTCTTATAAATTAACAGAAAAAAATACACATCCTACTAGTGTAGAGAGGAGTTTCTCCATTAAAAATCATTTCATAAATTTATCCATACAATTTCATATAACTGTTTACTAACAAAAGTAGCTAGTTAAGTATGTTATAAATTAATGTATTAATTAGGTTATACTAACTAATTCTTTTATCTTATTACATGCCATTAAATTATTTTAGTCATAAAGTAAGGATGAAATAAAGTATGCTAAAAGAATAGTGATGAAACAATGCTAAAACTCTACAAGCCTACCCACTAGAACAATAATTATGCTTTTTTCAAAAACTTTTATATGATTGAAGTTATTTTTCAATTAATTGGTTTATTATTATATTATTTTATGCTTATGGTCATGTGATTGATTTACAAAATAAAAGGCATTCTACTAATATATATTTAATGCATCTCTAAAATGTTAAAAATCTTTATTTCATTGAATTCTTATTTTTTTTATCATCTTATTACAAAGTTAAGATGCGGAGGGAACTTATTATTATTCTATGAGATTCATTTGGTGATATGTATAGATATTTTTCTTTACAATATGGTATATAAGTTGGTTAAAATTTCCTGGTATGTTAGTGTATCATTTTTTATATACATAAAAAAATATGGTTGACATTTCAATTTGAATTAAAATTTAATAATTATTTTAGCTCTGCGTTTTTATATTGTAAAATAATTG